>JAJMZS010003078.1:0-48189 GCA_023807205.1 Isotricha prostoma
GTGAATTTGGTTGTTGTATTATTCAAAATCAATATTTATTTAGTATTTTTGGTTATAATTATCCTAAAAATGAATATTTAAATACTATTGAATATTTAGATTTATTAGAAGAAAATTCAATGTGGAAATATTTAAATTATAATAATGATAATTTATTATCTTTATATATTAAAGGATTATTGAGTATTAATTATAATGATGAAAAAATTATTTTAGTAGGTGGTTTTAATGGAGAATTAAATAAACCAGTTGAAGAATTTTATCAATTAATTTTAGGTAATAATTTTAAAAATGATTGTTATGTTGAAGATGTTAATAGAAAATTAAAAGATATTCAAAAAAATAAATTATATATGTTTAATTCTGGTATAACTGAAAAAACTGATGAAAAAAATAGATTATATAATATTGCATATGATAATGATGATAGAATTCATATTTTTGAAATTAGAACAATGACTCATGATGTTTTTAATTTTGAATAAGTATTTGTTTATTAAAATAAATAATTGTTATTAATTTTTAGATTTGAAATTTTTTTTTAGAATTTATTTAAATATTTAATAAAACTTTGAAATATTCTTTTATAAGAAATAAAAAAAATATTCTAAAATAAATTTTATATATTAAAAACATATAAAATATTCACAAATACTAATTAAATTCTTATTAATTTCTTATTCTTACTTTTTTGAAGAGAATTCTTAGTAGAAATTTTAGAATCATTTGTATGATTAACAATAAAAGTTGTATTATTTGTATTAGTATTAGAATTTGAATTTTCATTGAATAATTTTAATTTTAAAGTTAATTTTGAAATTTCTCCTGATATTGTTTTAATATTATAATGTAAATGTTCATTTAAAATTCTTTTTTCATTTAATTCACATTCTTTATCTTCTTTTTTTAATAAACTATTTGCAATATCTTCATTTTCAATTTCTACTTCTTTTTGAATAGGATTATTTTGTTCATATACTTTTATTTTATCTTCTATTATTTTAATTTGTTTTTCATAGTAATTAAATTTTTGTTTTAATTTATTTATTCTATTTAATTGTTCTTTTTCTTTTTTTAAAAATTCTTTTTTTTCATTTTGTAATTTATTTTCATATGATTTAATAATTTTATTTTGTTTTTCAATTTCTTTATTATTTAAACTTATTTTTGATTCTATTTCACATAATTTACTATTCCATTTTTTAGTTTCATTATTTTTATTTTTAATAATACTTTCATTTATTTCTTTAGCATCATCAGTATTCATTGATATCATTTTTATTTTCTTTTCATATTTCTCAATTATAACTATATCATCAGAATATTCTTCTCTTAAAATATGACTTAAAGTTTCTATTTCATTTTTATTATTTGTGATTTCTTTTACTAAATTTTTTATTGTATCTAAATATTTATTATAATTGATATTTAATTTTTGAATATAATTAAATTCATTCCTTAATTGAAGTATTATTGATTCTTTATTAATTACTGTATGAACTTGATTCAGTAAATTTTTTGATTTTTTTATGTTTTTTTTTGTTTGAAGTAATTCTATTATTAAATCTTTTAATTTGTTTTCATCTCTTTTTACTTGAAGATTTTTCATATTTTTAATGTGTTTTTTTAATTTTTATTTTTTTAATTATTTAATAATAAAAAATAATACTGATAATTCTACTATATTAATTAAAATAAACAAATAATGAAATATTAAAAATTGAAGAAGAAATATAAATTATATTATTATTAAACTTTATATTTATTTTTTTTTAATATTTTTAAAAATATATAAAAAAAATTTAAATTTATCAATAAATAATTAAAAATTATTTAAATAATTCATAATATTTTTAAATTTTTTATATTCTTTACTAAACAAATATATTTATTAAAACATTAAATAATATAAAAGATTGTAATATTATAATACATAAGTTTATTTTCAAAAATTAAATCCTAAAAGATTTAATTCTATTTTTATTTAATCATATTTAATATTAAAATAACCAAAATAAAAAAATACATTAGATAAAAATAAAATATAAAATAAATTTTAGGTATCTAAAAAAGAATGTATTTGAATATTATCATTATTATTATCACTTAATTTTCCTATATTTTGTTCATCACTTATATTAACTTCTTTTTCACTTTCTTCACTTTCATAATCATTATTATGAGAATTATTATGATAAAAATCAGTTTCAAATTTAATTTTTTCATGTTTTTTCTTTTCATTATTATTATTATGTTTTAATATAGATTTACGATTATTATTATTTGGACTTGCAATTTTTTGTTGTTCAAAATATTTTGATATATTTTCTAAACTATCATTATCAATATTACCATCATTACTTTTATCTTTTAATCTATTCTCAATAGATGAAATTTTTGAAAATGTTTTATCTTTATTTAATTCATTTTTATATTCATTTTCATTATTTTTTTCATTACTTTTTAAACTATATAAAGAATTTTTTTTATTTGAATTTCTACTAATATATAATTCAGATTCTTTTAATTTTTTAATTTCATTATCTCTTTTTTCTAATTCATTAATTAATTTTTCATTTTTTTCTATTGCATCTTTAAATCTTGTATGATTTTTTAAATATTTTTGTTGTTCATCTACTGCAATTTCTTTTAAAACTTGTGATTTTAAATATTCATTATTTAATTTTTCTGTTATTATTTTTATTTCCCCTTCTTTTTCATTTAATTTTCTTTCTAATTCTGAATAAGTATCTTCACCTTTTTTATTATTTATTATATTATTATTTTTTGAAATAATATTATTATTATTAATTTGGTTTTTTTGATAATTTTCATTTTGAATTTTTAAATTGTTAATTTCAGATTCATAATTATCTTTTTCATTTTGAATTTTTATTATTTCTGTCAGTAAAGCTGTATTTTTATTTTTTGCATCATCAAATCTTTCTTTAAATTCTATTAATTTTTTTTTAGTATCTTCTGCTATTTCTTTTAAAGCTTCTGTTCTTATTTTTTCTTCATTTAATTTTTCTGTTAATAATTCAATTTCTTTATTTTTATTTCCATAATTATCTTCATTCATATTTTTATCATTTAAATTATTTCCTTTATTATTTTCATTATTTAAAACTATTTCTTTAGTTTTATTTAATTCATCATTTTTTTCTTTTAATTTATTTTTTAAATTATTTATTTCATATTCTTTATCATTAATAACATCTTTTTTTTCTTCTAAATTTTCATTTAATTTTCCTATTAATTTATCTTTTTTTTCAATATCTTTATTTAATTTGTCAATTATATTATCTTTTTCATCTAAAGTATTATTTAAATCATCTAATTCATCATCTTTTTTATCTAATTGTTTATTTAAATCATCAATTTGATTAAATTTTATATCTATATTTTTATTTAAATCTTTAATGACTTTTTCATTATCTTTGATTTTTTTTTCATAATCTTTTTTCATATTGTTTATTTCTTTTTCTTTATCATTTTTTTCAAATTTTAATTCATTTATATCTTTTTTAGTTTTTTTATTTATTTCTTCTATTTTTAATTTATAATTTTTTTCATTATTTTTTAATTGTATTTGAATTTCTTTTAAATTGTTATTTTTTTCATTTAAATTATCTTTTAATTCATCATAATCTTTTTTCATTTTTTCTTTTTCTTCATTTAATTTTTGAATTTGTTCTTTTAATAAATTTATTTCATTATTTTTTTTATTTTCATTTTCTTTTATTTTATTATTTAAATCTTCTATTTCTTTTTTTTTTTCTTCCTCTTTTATCATCTCATTATTATTTAATTCATTTATTTTTTTTTTATTTTCATTTTCAATTTCTTTTATTTTATTATTTAAATCTTCAATTTCTTTTTTTTTATTTTCATTTTTATTTTTATAAACTTCAATTTCATTTTTTAATTTTTTCATTTCTAAATTTATTTCTTCATGCTTTTTTGCAATTAATTCATCTTCTTCTTCTTCTTTAAATCTTAATTCTTGAATCTTATTTAATTCAATATTTAAATCACTATTTTTCTTTTCCAATTCTTTATTTTTTTTATTTAAATTTGAAATTTTTTTTTTTTCTTCTTCTGCAATTTCTTTTAATGATTCTGATTTTAATTTTTCATCATTTAATTCTTTTGTTATTTTATTTATTTCTAATTTTTTATCTTCATTTTCTTTTTTTAATTGCTCTCTTTCAATATTATTATTTGTTATTTCATTTTCTTTTTTTAATTTTTCTTCTTCTGATTCTTTTTTTATTTTATCTAAATTTTTTTTTAAATTTTCAATTTCTGATTTTAATGATGTATTTTCTTTATTTAATATTTCTTTTTGCTGAATTATTTCTTTATTTTGTTTAATAAAAATTTCTTTTCCTTTTTCCAGTTCTTCTTTTTCTTTTTTAATTTTTGAATTTTCATTTTCAAGATTTTTAATCTTATTTTCTAAATTAAAATTAATTAATTGCAATTTATTTTCTTCTTCTTTTTTATTATCTTTATTATTAAAATCTTGTTTTTCTTCTTTTGGAATGTTGCTTTTATTATTATCTTTATTTTCTAAATTATCTTCTATTTTAAAATTATTATTTTTATCATTTAAATTTTTATTTTCTTCATTCTTATTTTCAATATTTAAATCTTTATTTTCTTTAGAATAATTTTTAATTTTTTCATTTAAAACTTTATTTTCTTCTTCTAATTTATTAATTTTATCTTGTAAAACTTTTTCTTTTTCTAAAATCATAACTTGAAAATCTTTATTATTAACTTCATTATTTTCTTTTGTTTCTTTTTTATTATTATTCTCTAATTTTAATTTTAATTCTTCATTTTCTTTTTTTAATTTTTCAATATCTAAATTATTATTATCATTAATTTCTTTTTTATTATTGTTACTCACATTTTTATCTTCTTTCTGAACATTATTAGTAAAACTTTTATTAATTTCTTTGTTTTGATTTTTTATTAAATCATCATTTTCTTTTTTAAGTTTTTCTAATTGTTTTCTAATTTCAATATTATC
The DNA here is from genome assembly GCA_023807205.1 of Isotricha prostoma. Classification (NCBI taxonomy): domain Eukaryota; phylum Ciliophora; class Litostomatea; order Vestibuliferida; family Isotrichidae; genus Isotricha; species Isotricha prostoma. The sequence continues at coordinate 5,042 of JAJMZS010003078.1, forward strand.
TTTAGTCAAAGAATCAATTTGATTATTAAATTCATTTGATTTTTCTTCTAATTCATTATTTTTTTTATTATTGTTTTCTAATTTTTCTTTTTCTAAAAGAGAAATTTTATCATTTAAAATTATTTTTTCCTGATTTAATTTTTCATTATTTTCAATATAAGTTTTATTATCATTTTCTAATTTATTTATTTTTTCAATTAATTCTTTTATTTTATTCTCATTATTTTCAATAATTTTTTTATCTTCTTGTTTCATTATTAAATTATTTTCTGCTTCTTTTTTTATTTTTTCAAAATTTTCATTCAATTGATTATAATTATTTAATATTTCAATTTTTTCATTTTCAAAATTTTTAATTTTTTCTTCTTTTATTTTAATATCTTCTTCTAATTTTTTTTTTAATTCTAAAAAATTATTATTTTCAATTTCTAAATTATTTAAAATTATTTTATTTTCATTTTCTATTTTATTTCCTTTTTCATTTTCTTTTTTTAATTCTTCAAATTTTTTATTTGTTTCTTCTAATTTATTTTTAAATTCAGAATTCTTTTTTAATATATCTTCAAATTTTTTATCTAATTCTTCTTTTTCATTTTTTAATTCTTCATATTTTTTATTTTTTATTAATTCATTTATTTTATTATTTAATTCTTCAATTTCTTTTTCTTTTAAATTTAAGTTATTATTTAATTCATTTATTTTATTTTCTTTTTCTTGAATTTCATCTTTAAAATCATCTAATTTTTTTTTCTCTAATATAGAAAAGCTTTTATTATCTTTTATTTTATTTTTTAAATTTTTATGTTTTTTTTCATTATCAATATTTTTCTTTTCTAAATCACTATAATCAATTAATAATTTTGAATATTTTTCTTTTGATTTTATATTTTCATTCTTTAAATTTTTATTTTCAAATTCTAAAGTATGAATTTTAGTCTTATATTTATTTAAATAAATTTCTTTTTCTTCAATTTGAGTTTTTAATTTTTTATTTTCTTCATCAACATCTTTATATAATTCTAATTCTTTTCTTAAATTAGAAATTAATTCAATATTCTTATTAATATTTTCTACTCCATCAAAAAAATGTGATCTAGTTGTATTTTTTGTATTACTAATTATACTTAAATTATTTACATTATAATATTTTGCTAAATTATTTTGCTTATTTTCTCTTAAAATAATTAATTTTTTTTTAATTGAATTAGTCAATTCACTATTATTTTGATGAGAATTATTTTTATGATTTCTTTCTTTATATTTTCTATTTAAATCTTCTATTTGAAATAATAATAAATTATTATCTTGTTTTAATTGAGACATTTCTTTATTTTTTTTTATATAATGTTCTTCTAATTTTTTATAATTTTCAATGTCTTTATCATTTCTCATTTTATTTAATTCATAATTTAATTCACTTAATTGTTTTCTTAAACTTCTTATATATTTTGTTTGAGATCTACTAAGAGTACTTTCATTAATATTATTAACTAAAGGTAATTCATTAAGATTAATTCTATTAATTGATTTTACATTCTTATTTATATTTTTTACACTTCTTGTTTTTGTATTATGAATATTTGGAGAATACGATAATTTATTTTTTTTTAATTTTATATCATCAAAATAATCATTATCTTCTAATATAATATTTTGACTTTTTTGTTTAACATGAATTGACATTTTATTTAATCTTATATTTTAATTTTTTTATTTATCTTTTTAATCAGCATTTTATTTTTACAAAAGAATAAAATGTAAAATAAAAAAACATATAATTATAATTTTTAACATAATTTGAAAAAAAAAATGAAGATATTTATTAATAAAATAATATATAAAATTTGTAAATACATTAATGGATAATCAAACATTTTGTAATTGTATTGCTGTAAGAAGAAAAAATGAAACATTACATGTAGAAAATGAAAATAGAATACAATGTAATGAAAAAATATATGATAAGGATTTTACAAAATTACATTTAATGGAGAAACATAATAATTATAGTAAATTTAAAAAATCAGTTTCTTCAAAAATTTTTGATTTTCCTGAAATTAATCAATATGATGAAAAAAGAAGATATTCTTTTCAATCTCCAGATTTATCTTTTGTAACTATTCATATGAAACCAAGTAAAAAAAATATGAATTAATGCAATTTTAATTGTTATTTTTTTATTTTTAACATATGATTGATTTATAATTTGTGTTTTATCTTTAATAATTATATATATAATAGATTTGAAAATTTCTTTTAGTATAAAATATAAATGATTAAGGAATATACTAATGAAAATTTTAAATTTTTTAAAAGTTAATTAAATTATAATTTATTGTTTATTTTTTATGATTAAAATTTTCATTTAAATTTATTCAAGTAATAATTTTAATTTTTAATTTTTCTTTCAAAATTAAAATGAAAAAGAAATAAAAATTTTTATAAATTTTAGTCAAAATATATATAGAATTATATTTTCTGAATTAAAATCTTGTTTATTATAAAATTAATGACAATTTGAATTCATTTATAATTTATATAATTTATTAATATCACTTTTATTTAAATTCTTTTCTTTTTTAATATAGTATTTCTCTTTCATTATTATAATTTTAATACTTTTCGAGTATTAATTTATTCATTTTATTCTTTTTTTAATGGTATATTTGAATAATTATATTATTTCTTTAAGTATATTTTCATTCTTCTATCTTTTTAATTTAAATTGTAATTTATTGTATTGCTTATTTCCTACTGTTTTTGGATATTTATGGTAAATGATTTAGAAATTATTAATCTTGGTTTTGGAATATTTAAAAATTTTGATTTATATTCATTGCCCATTTTTTAATATTAAATATATAATTTAATGTGTTTATAATAATTTATTTCTATATAATAAGGAGAATTATAGAATATTATTAATTTAATTTTAATAAAAATAAGTTTTAAATTACAAATTTAAAAATAATTGTTTTTTTTATTTTAAAAAATTGATTTTTTTATTCTATTTAATGTCAAAGATAATTGAATTTTCTATTAATGAATTAGATAAAAAATCAAATAAAATTAATAATAAGCAAAAGCAAAATAAACAGCATAATATAAGTAAAGTAATTCATAATGAAAATAAATCACAATCCATTAAATTAGTGAATAAGAAAAAAATGAGTTTTTATCAAAATAAAATAAATTTAAATCAATTAAATAAAAATGAAGAGAAGAAAAAAAATGAAAATATTATTACAAATATTTTATCAAATCATTTAAATAAAAGTTCAATATTACAAAAAGGGAAAAAGAATAAAGTAAATTCAGTAAAAGATAAAAAAAAAAATAAAAATTATTCAATTAATTCCAATTATTCATTAAATAAATCAAATTCAAATAATAATATAAAAGAAGAAAAAGAAAAAACAAATAAAAATGAGGATTTGAATAAATCAAATGAAATAAATTTACCTTTTAAAAAAGTAAATTATAATAATTATAAAGTTTTAAACTTAAAAAAAAATTTTTCTCCTATTTTAAGAAATAGTAGTCTAATTTCAAATATAACAAATTCAAGCATTAATGAATCAAAATTAAATATTTCAAATAATAATATTGAAAATACAAATTTAAATAATTCAAAAATGAATAAAACAATAAGATTAAATAGTTATATTAAAAAAAGTGATAAAAAAAAAATTAAAAAAAATAAAAATAATTCTTTTTCAAATCAAAATAATATTAAACAAAATTTAAATTTAAAAGACGAAAAATTTTACAAATTAAAAATAAAAAAAATAATAAAAAATAGAATTTCAATAACACAAAGAAATAACATTCAAGATAAATTAAACTCAAAAACAAAAATTGAAATAACCAAAAAACCAAATCATTATAAAAATAATTTAACAACAATACAAAAAAATGAAAAAATAAAAAATTTAAACCAAATAAAACAAAATACAAAATTAACAAATTTTCTAAATTCAAATATATCATTTCAAACAAATCAATTATCTCAATCAACAACAATAAAATCAACATCAAGAAATAATTCAAATTTAAATATTTTAAATAATAATAATAATAAAAAAAAGAATAACAACACATCAATTAATAATAATAATAATTATATAAATTTTTTAAATAATAAAGAAACAATAAAAAAAAGTTTTCAAACAACAGATTTTTTTTCAACATCAAAAAGTTATTTTAAATCAAAAAAAATAATATCAATTTATTCAATTTCAATGACTGGTTACTCAGGACAAAATAATCAACCAAAAGTTAATCAAGATAAATTTTTTATTGAAAATATAAATGAATATGATTATACTTTTATTGGAGTTTGTGATGGACATGGTCAAAATGGTCATTTAGTTAGTGAATTTTTAAAGGAAGAAATTCCTAAAAATTTCATTAAAGAATTAAAAAATAAAAGTAATAAAGGATTATTTAATCAACCATTATTATTAATTAAGTGTTTTACAGATTCTTTTTTAATTACTAATATTAAATTAAGTAATTCTGATATTGATACTAATTTTTCTGGATCAACTTGTGCTTCAGTTTTAATTACTCCAGATTTTTTGATTACTGCAAATGTTGGTGATTCAAGAATAATAAAAGGAATATTGAATAGCAATAATAATATAATTACTAATTCAATAACTTATAATATAAATGAAAATAATAATTATTATAATAATATAAATAACAATAATAATATTAATAATAATAATATTAATAATAATAATAATAATAAAAATAATATTAATAATAATAATATAATTAATAATCATACAAATTCTAACTCTAAAAATATTCCTAATTATGAAAATATACAAAACAATCATATAATAACAGATAACACAAACTTAACATTTAACAACTATTATTTTACAAGTGAACAACTAACAATAGATCATAAACCAATAATTGACTCAGAAAAAAAGAGAATAATAAATCATGGTGGAAGAATAGAAGAATTTAAAGACATAAACAACAATTTAATAGGTCCAAAAAGAGTATGGTTAAAAAATAAGAATATACCAGGTTTAGCAATGACAAGATCATTTGGAGATCAAATTGCATCAACTGTGGGAGTTATATCAGAACCAGAAGTAAAAATATATAATTTTGAAAATGATGATAAATTTTTAATTATTGCAAGTGATGGTCTTTGGGAATATATTTCAAATGATGAAATAGTTAAAATTGTTGAAAATTATTATTTTGAAAATAATTGTAAAGGAGCAGTACATAAATTATATAATGAAGCTCATAAAAGATGGAAAGAAAATGATTCTTGTATTGATGATATTACTATTATTATTGTTTTTTTTGATTAATTTTTTTTTATTATAATTTTAATTAGATTTTTTTTATATTTTTTTTTTTTAATTTATCAAATATTTTAATGAATGAAAATTATTTGAATATTATACTTGTAAAAAGTATTTTATATTCTTTTTCTGGTTTAGGAAATTTATCATATATTATAATATTTCTTTATTTTTTATATCAAATTAAACATGGGAAAAATTCATTTCAAAATATTGGATTAGGAAGTATTTTTATGTTATTATTAAATATTTCACATTTATGCTCATCAATTACAGAAATATTTTTATATTTTGATTTAATGAAACAAAAATCTATCAATGATTTTTCTTCAAATTTAAGTTGTAAATTTTGTGCTTTTTCTAGAAATTATTTTGAATTAACTAGTGTTTGTTGTATTACTATAATATCTCATTTATTTTATCAATCTACAAAAGAAATTATATTTAATTCAAAAACAGAAATTAAAAAAATAATTAATGGTATTCTTTATTCTTTTTTTACTCCTTTATTAATTATTGTTCCTTCTTTTTTAAAAAATAAATTTTCTTTTGTTAAAACAAGATGTTCTTATAATGAAGATTTTTCAATTTATCATATTATATTTACTATTTTTATTATTATTAATGTACTATTTCAATTAATTTTTTTATATATTTCATTTTGTTTTTATAGTTCAAAAATAAAATATATTAAAGAATCTAATCAAAATCAATATAATTCATTAAGTATTTATATTAGGATTTTTTTTATTTTTCCAATTTATTTATTCATTTCTAGAATTTTAAAACTAATCAATAGATTTGAAAAGGATAATATTAATTATTTATATATAAGTGAAATTACTTTTGCTTTAAGTGGAATTATTGATTCAATAATAAGTTTAATTTTAATAAGAAGTGTTTTTGAATGTTGTAAAACACAAGATAATGAAGAAAGTGAAGAATCAGATGAATTTCAAGTTTTAAGTCAAGATTCATATAACATTTAAAAAAAAATTTTTTAAATTTAATTATATTAACATAAAAAAATATAAAAATAAAATTCAATTAATAAAAAATATGATAGAATATATAAAAAATGTACCAGAAAAATATTCAGATATTTATAAAAGAAGTGAAAATGATGTTTCAAGTGGAGCAACAGTTGATCAATTAATTAAAATGGTAAATGATTCAATTAAAGCTTCAAATTTACAAACTAAAAGATATGAAGATATTAAAAATAGAAAATATGATAATCCTGCTGAAATGAATCAATTAAAATTGATGAAAAAAAGAGATTATTTATTAAAACAAAATACTTTTAAAATGCATTTTAATAAAATGTAATTTTGAATTTATTTTATTTTATTTTTTTTATTATTTTTAGGGCAAATAAATCAGTTAATTTAAAATCAATTTCTCCTTATATTAGTAAAAAAAATGAAACTTTAAAATTAAAATTTGTTAGTTATGGTCAAGAAATTAATTATAATCATTTATATTCTAGAAATTTTCATCCTTCTCAAAATGAACTTAATCCCTTATATAATAATCCAAAAAATGATATTTTTCTTATTAAAAGTTTTCCTAAAAAAGAAAAAGTGAAATATAAACCTAAAGTTTATATTTTTAGAGTAAATTTTTTTTATTTTATTTTATAGGAAAAAAGAAAACAAACTCAAGATGTTAAAAATTATAATCCTAAATATGATTTTGTTTTTAAGAAAACTCCTTATGTTACTATATATCCTCCTCATACCAGTAAATCTATTCAAAAAAAAAATGATTTACCAACAATAAAAAACAAAAATATGAAGTCTTTTTAAAATAATAATTTTGGTTTTTAATATTAAAATTAATATCAAAAATTATTTTATATATTTAATATTATAAAAATTGATATACACTTATAAAATTAAAAAAAATATAATTAACATGTTTAATACTACTATAATTATTAATTTATACTTTGTAAAAGGTAAACCATTTTTTTAATATTTTTAATTAAATTTTATTTTATTATATAAAATATTCCATTAATTTATTAATATATATTTTAATTTTTTTTACTTTTTATACTAATATTAAAATATTTTTTAAAGAAATCTTTACTTTCTTTAATTGGTTCTGTTCCCTTTTCATAATAATAATTTTTTCTTTTGGTTAAAGTTGTACTATTAGAGCCTTCAATATAATCTGGAATTGGTTCTCTAATAACTTGACTTTTTAACATTGTTTCAATTTCTTTTATTATTTCTTTTCTTTCTGCTTGAATTCTTTGTCTTCTAATTTTTAAACTTAACATTCTTGATTCAATTTTTGTTCTTTCAGAAATATTACCCATTATCTTAAATTAAGGAAAAAATATTTTTGTTTTTTATTATTTTATATTTATTTTATATATTTTTTTAATTAATTAATCATCTAAAATTTTTTTTCTTTTTTCACTAAATGATGTTCTTTTTATTAAATATCTTGCTATTAATTCAGGTTCTTTTTTTACTAATTCTTCAAATTCAAAAATTCCATCTTTAAAATTTTGATTTTCTTCATTTTTAAATTTAACTGTAAAAAAAGGATTTTTTTCATCTTCATCATTATAAAAACAATGTTTTATTTTTTTTATTTTATTAATTCCTAATTTACCTTCTTTTATATTATTATCTTCTTTATTTTTTTTTTTTTTTATATTTTCTGTTTTTTCAGTTTCTTTTATTATTTTTTTATCTTTTTTATCTTTTTTATCATTTTTATCATTTTTATCTTTTTTTTCTTTTTTAATATAATTTTCTATTTTATTTTTTTGTTCTTTTTTTTTATTATTGTTTTTCCTTTTTACATTTAAAAAATTATCTTCAGAATCAGATGAAGTTTCAATTTTTTTTTTTTCAGTTTTTTTTTCTTTTTTTATTTTATTTTTATTATTTTGATTATCATATTTTTCAATAAGTGATGTGTCATTAAAATGACTTCTTGGTTCCCAAGTATTTTCATCTTCACTAAAACCTTTCCATTTAACATAATAAAATTCTGTTCCATTTTCTATTTTTTTTCCTACTATTTTTTCAACTATATATTCTGTCATAAAATTTTAAAATGTGAATAAAATATTTTATTTTTTAAATGGATAAATATAAAAATTTAAAATAAAATTTTTGAAATATTAAATTCTTTTTTTTCAATAAAAATTATTTTAATAAAATATTATATTATTAAACAATTTAATATATTTCATATTGTTTCTTAATTTTTATTGCTTTCAAATTTATTGATTAAATCTTTTGTTTATATCTATTTTATTCAAATATGAAAATTTATTTTATGAAATAATAAATTGAGTATATAAATATGAAAAATGATTAAACTATTTATTTATTTATATTTAAAATAAGAATAATAATTGCTACTTTTAAATTTTATTTTTATATATTTTATATTTTTCAAAAATATATACCTAATAAAAATAAATTTCATAATAAATATTTGATTAAAAATTTCAAGGAATTATTATTTATATTAGTAGATATAAATTATTCTCTAAAGTTTATATATAAAAAAATTATAAATTTTAATTAAATTATATAATAAATAATCAGAAAATATAACAATTTTTTAATAAAAAAATGTCAAGTTCACATAAAAGACAAAAGGATTATTTAAGTGGATATAAAAGTGATATTTCATTAGAATTAAATTCATATTCAATCAATCATCATACAATTTCAAATAGTACTTTAACACAAACATTTAAAAAAAATTATCCTTCAAGTAATCAAAGTATGTTAATTTTAAATATGTCAGAAAGAAGTCCAAAAAGGAATTTAATTTATAAAAATAATTTAAATAGTAATACAAATTCTTTTAGTAAAAATGAATATACTTTTAAAACAATGGATAATGATTTTTCATGTGATAAAGTGAAAAGAATAAGATTAAAATTAAATGAAGATTTAAAAGATCAAAAATTATTTTTAAATAAAATTAAAAGAAAAGATCTTAATGAAACAGAAAAATTTTATATTAATTCATTATTAAAAAAGAAAAATTCAAAAAATGGAAATATTTCAAAAAATAGTTTAAATTTTGAACAAAATAAAACAGTTTCTGATTCTTTTAGTATTAATAATCCTGAAATAAAAATGCTTAAATTTTTGCCTTCAATTTATCAAAATGAAAATTTAAAATTAATTTCTAAAAATAGAGGAACAATTCAAATATTTAAAGATTCAGTTGATGGAATGAGAAAATCAAAATATAAAAAATCAGTTATTGATGAAGTTTTAAAAATAAAAATTGAAAATGATGAAAATGAAAATATTAAAATTCGTTTAATAAATTCAAGTATTAAAATTAATAATAATTTATTAGACAAATATATTAGAAATTTTGGGAAATATAATTTAGAATTAAATAAAATTTCAGATGATGAAAGTTATAAATTATATTTATTGAATTTAGAATTAATTAAAAAAAAAAGAGAAGTTAAAGAACTTAAATTTAATATTTTAAAACTAATACAAGAAAAAAGAAGATTATGTAAATATAAAGTTTTATTTTTTCAAATGAAATATAATATAAAAGATTTAAATGAAATTCAAGACAAAAATTTATTAAAAGAATATGGATTAGATAATTTAAAAAGAATAAAAGAAGATAATAAATATATTTATTATGACGATACAAATGATAATAATAATGAATATAAACCAATTAATAATCCACCTATTTTTGAAAATATAGATAATTTTGAAGAAATTTTACATTGGAAACAATTAAGATTATTAGATTTATGTATTTATTATACTGAAAATAGAAATTTTAAAACTTTAATTCGAGAATTAGAATTTCAGAATGAAATTTATAATTCTTCTTATAATGATATGATAAATGAATTAAATTTAACTCAAGAAAAATTAAATGATATTAAATTTTTATATGATGATTTATTATTATTTAGAAATAATTTATATAATCAATATGAAAAATCTGAAAGAGAAAGTAATATGTTTAATCTTAAAAAACAAGTTTTTAATATTATTAAAGATCCTTTAATACAAAATCATGCAATTAAACATTTTCATTTAAATTATGACTTTTTGAAAACTACTGAAAGTTATAAGAAAAAAAAACAAAATTTATTAATGGATTCATTATTTTTTTATGAAACTTTAATTAATTTAATAATGGATGAAGAAATTAAATATAAAAATACTGAATATAAAATGAATTTATATATTAATGCTAAAAAGAAATATTTAGTAATAAAAGGAATAATGAAAAATAAAAAGTATGTTGAAGAAATGAGAATCAAAAGAGAAAAAAAAATTGAAGATATTTTGAATAAAAATGATAAATTTATTATAAAGCCAATTCGTAAAATAGAAAATAAACCAAAAGTAAAAATTAACACAAAATTAATCAAAAAAAGAAATAATTCAATTCAACCTGAAATAAATAATGTTAATGATAAATTATATAATTTAATAACATATTAATATAATTATAATAGGTAAAAAATAATAATATATTTAAATTGTTTAAAATCAATCAACTTATTTTATATTATTAAAAATTGTTTTAAATGTTTATTAGAATCCATTATTATAAATATTAATTTTCATATTTCAAAAAATACCATAAAAAATAAATCTAATTTATATTTATTTTTTATATTTTATAATTTTATCATTTTAAATACTAATATATGAAATGAAAAAATAAATTTAAGTTTCTTCACAAAGTTTTAAATAGTTAGATAATAAACTTTTAGTTCTATTTTTTAATTTTTCCAATTCAGTAATAGTATTTCCACTATTATTAAAATTACTATTATTATAATTATTATTATTTTGACTACTATTAGAATTACAAGTTTGAAATTGAGATAAAGATCTTCTATTATTATCTCTTCTTCTTCCAGTATAATTAAAATTATTTGAAGTAAAAAGAAAAGAATTACTTTTAGAAATTTTTGAAGAATTTTTTCTTGAATTATTTAAAAATTTTCTTTCTAAATCAATTTCAATTTCTTTTGTTGATTCACTATATATATGACTTGATATATGATTTTTATGTTTTTTAATATAATTATTGTAATTACTAATATTTAAAATCAAATTTTTTGGTGAAAAGATATTTTTAGAACTATTCTTTTTTGAATTTGATTTAGATTCTTTTTTCTTTAGCATTAAATTTTTTAAAAAGTGTTTTACATTTTTTGATAATAAATTAGAAGTTTTTAATTGTTGAATTTTATTTTTTTCTTTATTTAAATTACTATTAATTTTTCTTATTTTTAAATTTAAATTTGAATTTTCAAATTTATCAATCGAATTTTTTTTCTTTTTAATTTCTTGAATTTTATTTATTTTATCTTTAATTTCAGATAATTCTTTTTCTAAAGAAGAAATTAAATAATTTTTTTTATGAATTATATCTTCATAAATTTGTTTTTTATTTTCAAACTTAGAATAATTATTATTTATAATTTCACTCTTTATATTTAATCTTATATTTATTTGTTTATTTTCTTTATCAGGAATTGTAGAAAAATTACTTGTATTATAATTCTCTTTTCCTTTATTTTGACTTTTTTGATTTTTTTTGTTTTTATTTTTCTTCAAAGAAAAATGATTTTTATTTGTATTATTTTTATCATTTTTAATACACAAATTAAATTTTTGAATATTAGAATTTGGAGAATCACAATCTTTTTGTCTTAAAGACAAAGTATTAAAAAGTTCAATATTTTTTAAAGAATTCTTCTTTTTATTTTTCAAATTTTGAAAAGAATTAGTATGTCTCATTTTAATAATATATATATAAAAAACAAAAATTAAACATTTCCTAAATAAAAAAAAAACTAAAAAATCAAAAAAAAAAAAAAAATAAAAAAAAAATGCAAAAAATACTAATAATAATTTATCTCTCTCTTCAAATTTTTTCATATGAAAAATACTTATTTGTCTTCGAACAATGTCGTCATGGTCATCGTAGTACGTCATCATTAGATGAAAATAATAAAGATTTCATAGGAGAAAAATGGTATGGTAGTCAAGAATTATCATCAATTGGAATAAGACAACAATATTTATTAGGTAATTTAATAAGAGAAAAATATAAAAATTTAATATCATTTAATAATTATAATCCAAAAGAAATTATTGTTTATTCTACTTTATCAAATAGAACAATTATGTCTGCCAGAGCTCAATTAAATGGAATGTTTAAAAATGATTTTAATAATGTTTTAATTAATAATCAATTTAAAACTTCTATTCCTTATTATTTAAAAAAAAATAAAAAAGTTATGAAAAAAAAAGAAAGTTTAGGTGATTATGCATTACCTTATGATATTCCTAATGAAATACCTATTCATATTATTAATATTAAAGATAAAATTTTTCAATTTGAAAAAAATAATGGTTGTCCTCCAATTAATAAAGCAAGAAATAAAAATAAAAATAAAGAAGAAATTAATTCTTTTATAAATAAATTTAATTTAACTTTCGGTGATAAATTACTTAAATTGTATAATATTAAAAATAATTCAAATTATTTTACTAAAATAAATCATATTAATAAATTAACTTTAGGTATTATTATTAATATAATTGATGGGAGAAATTTATCTAAATTTATAGAATATGATATTGATATTAATTTATTAAAAAATTATTCTCAAGAATTTATTGAATTAAAAAGTAAACAAATACAAGCAAATGATTCAAATAATGAAATTGCATTATCAAGTTCAAGTGTTTTATTAAGAAAAATATTAAATTATATGGATAATATAATTAATTATGATATAAATAATATTAATAATTATTCTATTCCTAAATTTTTTTTATTATCTGGTCATGATTCTTCTCTTATTATGATGCAAGATTTATTAAGATTTTTATTTAAATTAGAAATTAATTTTCCTTCTTTTTCTTCTTGTCTTTTTTTAGAATTAGAAAAAGATAATGAAAATAATTATTTTGTTAATATTGTTTTTAATAATAAAACTCTTGAAACTATTTATTATGAAGATTTTAAAAGAACTATTTTAGAAAAAACTTGGTCTTATTATCAAACTGGTATTTATTGTGGATTTATTAAAGATGATAATCATGATTTTTTACTTCTTTTTTGTTTTTATTTTATTTTGATTTTTGGAATTTTTTTTCTTGGTTTTCAAAAATTTTGTAAAGAGAATAAAAAGAAAATGAAAAAAAAAGATAAAAATTAATTTTGAGATTTTTTGTATAAAGTGTTTTTTTTATTATATTTTTGTAATTATAGAATTATAAAAAGGAAAAATGTATATAAATTATTTTATTTAACTTATTTTAATTTTAAAAAAATTAAACTTTAATTGAATTTAATTATAATTTTATTATATATTTTTAAAAAATATAAAAATAAAAGAAAAAAATGTCAAGAAGAAATTCATTATCATTAAATCCTTCAAAAAAAAATAATTCTATTCATACAAGAATTATTTCAACAAAATTAATAAAAAATGGATTTTTTAATTCAAATTTTGTAGAATATATAATAAAAGTAAAAACAGTATATAAAACATGGACAATTAATAAAAGATATTCAGACTTTGAAAAATTATATTTATTATTATATAAAAAATATCCTTATTTAAATTTTCCATCTTTTCCTCCAAAAAGAGTTTTTAGATTTACAGATAATACAATTGAAGAAAGAAAAAATAAATTTAATAATTTTCTTTATTTTATAAATCATAAAATTAACTTTTATAAAAATCCTGAAATTATTAATTTTTTTGATTTTAATTCTGATATTCTTCAAATTTATGCTAAAAATAAATCAATGATAAATAACAAAAATTCTCAAGAAGATTTAAATTATTTTAATATGATTAATAATTATAATGGAATGAATAGAGTAATGAGTTCAAATAATTTAACAGAAAATATTAATAATATTCATTTATATGATAAAGAAAATTCTTTTTTATATGATGATAATTATTTTGTTAGTTTTGAAGAATTTAAAAAAAATAATTCTGATTTTAATACATTAAATTTATATATTATTGATGAATTTTTAAGAAATTTAGATGAACAAAATGAACATATTGGAGAAATAACAAAGACTTTTTTTAATTTTATGAAAAGTAAAAATAAATGGAAAACATTTTCAAAAAATGAAATAATAAAATTATTAATAGGTGGTTTTATTACAAAAGATACAAATAATATAATAAATCTTAAAAATAATAAAAAAGATTTATTTTCAAGTGAAGAAATGCCACAAATAATAAGAGGAATATTTTTTCATATTGGAAATTATAAATTAAATAATTATGGAAGTAAATCTTGTATGAATTTTCTATTAAAATTATTAGATACTGAAATTAATCCTGAAGCAGAATTGTATATTAATATATATAAAAATCAAAATATCGAAAATTTTTCTTTAATGAATTTACCAGAATTAGCAACAAAAAATGGTAATAATTTTAATAATTGTTATAAATTAATTCAAATATATATTTCTCAAAAATATAATAATAATGATGAGTTAAATAAATATTTGTATGAAATTGGAAATGAAAATTTTGTAAAATCATATAAAAATTGGATTAATAGAATTATTATTTGATAAAAGACTTTTTTTTGTTTTTATTGTTAGTCTTATCAGTTTTTGATATTGTACATAAATATATATTTAAGTTCCCTTTTAATAATAATTATTAAAAAGTGTTTAAATTGTATTAAATATAAAAATAATATAAACCAAATTTTGATAAAAAATATTTTAAAATTTAAAAATAAAAATAAATAAAATAAAAAAAAATAGAAAAAAAAAAAGTAAAAATTCTAGAAAATAAAAATTTAAAATTTTTAAAAAAAATACAATAAAAAAACAAAAAATTTTTTTTATATCAACAAAAAAATTAACAAAAAAATAAAAAAATTACTTAACTTCTTCTTTATCTAAATCACTTAAATCACTTTTTTTTTCTTCTTCTTTTTTTTCTTCATTTTTATTATCTTCATTTTTTTTATCTTCATCTTTTTTTTCAATTTTTAAATCAACACCTTCATCATTAACATCATCTTCATCCATTTCTCCCATATCACCAAAATCTTGTCCATTAAAATCAGGTTGTTTTGCTTCATTTTCTTCATCTTCTTCAGTATAATAAACCCAATCAATTTCAATCCAATGATTTTTTTTTGAATCTTTAGTTAATCTTTCCCAATAAGGACCTGGATTTTTTTTTTTTAAATTTAAAAATATATTTCTTGCATCTAAATTATATTTACTTTCATCTTTTAATACTTCATCAAATAATTCTATCTCAAATGAATAATTTTTTTCTCCATCTGTTCCAGAATATTTTAATTTTTTATTATCTATTATGTCAATTGATGGTTTTTTTGTATGCACTACTAATATTGTTATGTATAATCTGTCTTTTCTTTGGGCCCATTTTAATGTTGGAAATTGGGTTTGAGATTGCATTTTTTTTTTTTTTAAATAGTTTTTTATATTTGAAATTGATATTTATATAATTTGGTTTTTTTTTTTTTAGTGTTTTATTTTATTTTATTTAATTTTTTGATATTAAATTTAAATGTTTTTTATATATTATTTAATATTTAAAAAAAGGAATTTTTTATTTTTTTATTTTTTGGTATATCATTTTTATCATTTCTTAAGAAATCATATAAAAGAATATTTTTAATATTTATTCATATGAAATTTCAAATTTCAAATTTAAAATTAATTAAAAATTTATATAATATAATAAATACTAATTTTTAATGTCTCAAACACTAGAAAAAAGTATAATAGAAAATCCCCAAAATCAAACAGAAAAAATATCTTCAAAAGAAAATTACATTCCATATTCTCTTTTAAAAGATATAATAAAAGAAACAAACATTCCAAAAAAAATAATAGAAGAAATAAACAGTGAATTATGGTATGAAACATTAACAGGAAATGGTAAAATCTCTTTTTTAAACAGAATAAAATATAATGGTCCAATAAAAAATGGTATATTAGAATCACAAATAAATAAAAAAAATGAAAAAGAAGAAAAAAAAGATGAAAAAACTGAATTATGTAAAATAACATTTAAAGACAATACAAAATACTTTGGAGAAATACACAATAATAAAATAACAGGTAAAGGAAAATATATTTTTCCATCAGGAGCAATTTACATAGGAGAATTATTAAATGGATTTCGAAATGGTTATGGTAAATATATAACAATAGATGGAATTTCTTATGAAGGAAATTGGAAAAAAGGATTAAAAAATGGAAATGGAAAAATGATAAATTCTAAAATGACTTATGAAGGAAATTGGTTAAATGGAAATATAAATGGATATGGTAAAATTAAATGGAAAAATGGAAATTTATATGAAGGTTATTTTAAAAATAATAATATTAATGGAAAAGGTTATATGATTTGGTTTGATTTATTAGAAAAATATATTGGAAATTGGGAAAATAATTTACAAAATGGAATTGGAATTCATATTTTTTTTGAATTAAAAGGAGAAAATAAATTACTTAGAAATAGATATTTTGGAGAATTTAAAAATGGAATTAGAAATGGTTTTGGCATTTTTTTTTATTGTAATGGAAGTGTTTATGAAGGAGAATGGAAAAATAATATGAAAAATGGTTTTGGAAGTTTTTTATTTGAAAATGGAAAAAGTTATATTGGAAGATTTGAAAATGATAAAATGATTGATTTAGATAATCAATTAAATGATGATATGTGTATTCAATTATATGATAATTATTTACAAATGAAAGAAGATATTATTAATGTTGAAAGAAAAAAAAGATTACAATTTGAAATTAATGAAGATAAAAATAGAAAATTAAAATTACATTCTATTGATAAAAATACAAAAAAAATGAGTATGATTGATTTAAGAGTTTTATCAAAAGGAAATAAAAATAAAAATAGTAAAATTTCTTCAAATGAAAAAGAAGAAATTAAAAAAAATACAAATAAAAATATTGTTATTGAATATAAAGAAAATGCAAAAGAAATTATGAATAAAAATAAAGAAATAGAAGATCCTAATAATAAAAGTTTAAATAGATTTTCTCCTTATTTAAATATTAATGATTTAATATTATTAGATAATTCAATTAAAGATAATTTAAAAGAAATTGAAAATGTAATTTTAAGACAATTATCAGAAATAAAAAAATGTTATTATATATTATTAAAAATTGCTTCTGGTGAATTAAAAGATTTAGAAGAAATGAATTCATCTAAAACTGTAAATCAAGAAAAATTAAAAAGAAAATCTACAAAAAAATTATCAAATATTAAACATTTAATTGGTTCAAATATAGGACAAAATAATATTATTCCAGAAAATGCAAAATCAAATGATATTTCTTTTTGTATTTCTATGAAAGATATTTGGATTTTTTTTAGAGATAAAAATATTATTAATTATGATTTTACGATTTCTGATTTTAATAAAATTTATTATAATGGAAATAATTATTTTAATATTTATCAAATACCAGATCAAATAAATGAATCATCTGAAATATATAAATATATGGAATTATTATTTAATGATATAAAAGTTAATTTTACATATAAATATAAAAATTATATTATTTATTATTATAGAGAAAAAGAAATTCCTTCTTATTTTAAAAATATATTAGATGATAATAATAAAAATAAAACAATTGAACATAAAATTGAAAATTCAATTCATTTTAAAAATCATATTATTCTTCCTAGATTCTTTAATGAATGTTTAGTACGTGTTGCTTATTTAAAATATTTATCAATTAATATTCCTTTAAGTTCTAAATTAAAAAATATATTAGATTGTATTATTAAAACTCCTAAAGGAAAATCAAATAAAAGAATGTCAATTTCAAAATTTGATTCATCTTTTCAAAGTTTTAATGTTAATGAAAATAAAAATAAAATTCATGAAAGATTTAAAATTAATGAATTTATATTTAATTTTTATTCTCAAGTACAGAAAATTTTTAAAAAATTATATTTTTTATCTTGTGATCATCCTTCAAAAATTGATCAAACTATTTCATATAGATTTATATATAATTATTTTTTTAAGAAAAGTTATTTATTAATGAGATTATATCCAGATAAAATTTCTTTTTGTGAATTAATTCAATATTTTTTTAAAGAGAAAATTAATTTTTTTTCTGATGAAATGAATACAGAAAAACGTTTATTTATTATAGAAAAATTATTTGATAATGAAATAATAGAATACGAGTTTTTTGAATTAATATATTTAATATCTCAAAAGTATTTTTCATTAAAAGAAATAAAAGGAGAAAAAGAAGATTATTTAAATTTAATAATAAAATTAGAAGAAATAATAAATTATAAACCAAAAAAGCAACTTAAGAAAATATATTATTATCCTGAATTAGAGAAACATATTAAAAAAGCTATTTTAATAGAAAAATTAAAAAAAGAAGCAAAAGAAAGAGAAATAAAAAGAATTGAAGAAGAAAGATATACAAGAGAAAGAGAAAACTTAAATAAAGAAGATGAAAATATATATCATGAAGAAATTGAATCAGGAGAATCAAGTGATGATGAAGATTATGGATTATTCTAAAATTTTATAAATAAAAAAAAACAATATATATAAAAATAATAAATTTAAAAAAAAAATATTTAAAATTAATTTAAAAAAAACAATTTACAAAAAAAAAAAAAGTAAAAAAAATATAATAAAAAATATAGACTTCTCAAACATAAAAAAAAAACTAAAAAGGGAGAAAAATTAAAAAAAATAAAATAAAAAAATGCCACAATTTATAGGAAGTGGAATAAGTGAAGATCAAATAGAAAACTATTCAGAATACGAAGAAATATTATCATCTTTAAATTGTTGTATATGTTTAGATATAGTAAAAAATCCAATGGAATGTTCAAAATGTCAATCATTATATTGTGCAGAATGTTGGAAAACATTAGAAATTGCAGGTAAAGATTGTGTATTACATTGTAAAAGTAAAATAGTAAAAGCAAATAAATTTGTATTTGAAATATTAAATAAATTAGTAATTAGATGTAATAATTGTAATCAAGGTGGAATTTCATATAATAAATTTTTAATTCATGATAATGTTTGTATTTTATCAAAAACTTATGGTGGAGTTGATGAATTAACAAAAGTAATTGATGAACAAAATAATAAAATTCAATCACTTAAAAAAAAAATAAATGATATTAAACATAATGATTTAAAAGCAAAATCAATGATAAAAGAAATTCAACAATATTCTCAAGTTGATTTAAGAAAAAGATTTTTAACACATAAATTATCTGATAAAGAAAAAATGGATTTGTATCAAGCTGCAATTGAAAATAAAGTTAATGATTTTAAAAATTTAGTTATTAATAAAAATTATCCTATTTTAGAAGAAGTCTCTGCACCAAATTTTTATTGGACTCCTTTACATTATGCAATGCATTATGGAAGATATGATATTATTCAATTTATTATGGATTATTATAATAAAACTGGAGAATTAAATTTAGTTATGAATTTAGAAAGTAATGATCAAAGAAGTCCTTTGTTATGTTTACTTAAAAGTAATGTTTTAACTAATGAAGATAAAAAAAATATTGTTATGAAAATTATTGATAAAAAGTATAAGTTTACTCTGAGTGAAGAAGTTAAAAAAGAATTAAGAAATAGGAATATTAATTTTTAATTACAAGTTTTTTTAATTTAAATTTTTTTTAGTTATTTTTTATTTAGTTTTTTTTTTATTTTTTTTTAGTTTTTTTTATTTTTAGATTTTTAATTTATATTAAATTTTTGAATTTTTTAAATTGTAAAAAAAAATTATTAATTTATTTATATATTTATATATATCTAAAATTGACTTTTTGTTTTAATTCAAAGTTTTGCTTATTTGATTATATTTTTCATATACTTTTTGAATTCGATTTTCAAAATTTTTAAAAGCTTGTATTCTTTTCATTTTATCAATTGTACTTTGATGAATATTATTAAAAAATTGAATTAATTGTTGTCTTCTTTCAATTGTTTGTTTTAATTTTTGAGCAAGATCAATGGCTAAAATTTTATATTCTGATTTATTTTTATTATTAATTAATGTCATTTTATATAAAAAAACAGCTGAAGAAAAATAATAATATTTTTTATTTAATTCATTTTGATTTCTTTTAATTTGAGTTTCAAAATCTTTTAATTTCATTATTAATTCTTCTTTATTATGATTAAATTTAATATTTTCCTCTTCTATTATTTTATTATTTTCAAAATGATGATCTTTCATTTTTTTCACTTCTTCTATCTTATTAATTAAATTAGAAATATCTTTTTGTAAATTTTCATTACATTCTAATTCACTTTTCATTCTTTCTGTATTTTTAGTATATTCTTTTTTTAATTTTTCAATTTTGAAATTATTATTATTTAAAGTTGTTTTTTTTTCTTCTAACGAAGTTAATTTGGATCTTTTTTCTCTATTTACTAAATTAAAAAATTTTATTCTTTCATATAAATTATTATAATAATTTTGAATACTTAAATCTGAGTCTTTTTCAATTTCAGTTTTTACTTTTTTCATTGACTCTAAAGAAGAATTTAAGTCTAAATTATCAATTTGATTTTTTAAGTTTTCTAATTTTTTTTTCAAGTCATCATTATTTAATTTATAATTTGAAATTTCATTTTCTTCATTTTTTTTGGATATTGGAAATTTAGTTTCATTTACAGCTGATATTAAATCATTTTTAGTATTATTTATTTTATTTATTCTATCTTTTATATCATTTTGAATATTTGAACATTCTTTAAAGATTAAATTTTCATCTATTTCATTTAATAAATTATAACATTTTTGACAATAATTAATATAATTTTGTTCTGAGTCATTATTTGAAGATTCTTCTTTAAATTTTTTAAAAATATTTTGATTATTTTTCTCATAATAAGATTGAATTTGTTCAACTAAATTTTTATCCATTTAAAATACCGGAAAAATATATTAATTTAATTAAAAATTTAAATTTAAATATTTATATTAATAATTATTTTATTAATTATTTTTATTGTTTTTTATTAAAAAATTATTTCTAATATTTATTTTAAACAATTTTTTTTAAAATGGAAATTTTAGATTCAAAAAAAGCAATATCTCAATTAGCAAAAGTTGAAAAAGATGATTATGATTTTTCAGAAAATATAAAAAATGAAATAATACAAATTTTAAAACCATATTATTTAAATTCAATAATAAATAACAATAATGAATATATAGATATAATAGATATAAATGGTGATACAATTTATTTAAACAAAGATGAAATAATAAAAATATTAGAAAGTGAAAAAATAGAAAGAACATCAGTTTTTGATAAAGAAAATAATTCAAAATATATTAATTTATATCATTATATTGCAAAATCATATGAAAATGAAATTAAAAGAATGAATAATATTTTAGATGGAATATCAAATCTTTCAACAAAAGATAATCATTTAAGTGTTATTGAAGAAATTGAAAGAAGAAATAAAAATCCATATTCATTAACAGTTGATATTTATGATTTAAATGATGAGATTTTTACAATTAAAAAAATATTTTTAAAACATTTAGTTAATAAAATTTATAATAAACAAGAATTAAAAAGAAGAAATAAAGTTTATGATATAAAAGGAAATACACATATTATTAATCCAAATGAATTAACTATTTTTAATATTTTAATGGAAATTTCTCCTTTAGGTGAAATTTTAATAAATGATGATAATAAATTTTCATATGAATATGATGTTAATAATAATAATAAACATTTAATTAAACAATCAAAAGAAATTTTTAATCAATCTTTTAGTGAATTATCATTTTCAAGAAATAAATCAATTGAATTACCAATTAATAGAAATTTAACAAATTCAATTATTAAAAATGATAAAAATCTTTTTGTTTTAGTATTTGATAAAAATAATGAAAAATATTTTATTCCAATTGAGCAAATAAAAACAATTTATGATAAAATTTTAAATGGAGAAAAATTTCATAATATAATTCAATTTACAGATTATAAAGGAGAAATTATAAATTTAAATTATTTAAATTTAAGAAATAAAAAAACTCGATTTTTAGTCTCATCAACATCACAAAATACATATTTTATAAAAGATGAAGATAATATTTCTTTTTTTTATATTACAAATTGTCAAAATGGAAAAAGTAAACTTTTTCCTATTTCTTTAATAAATAAAACAATAAATGAAAATTTAGATAAAGATTATATAGAAATAGAAAAAGATTATCTTGTTTGTCTTGAAGAATTAAAAGAAGTTTTAAATTCAGGAAGAGAAAATGAATATATTAAAATAAATAATATTTCTGAAGTTGAATGTTTAATTAAAAAAAACTTTATTTTAACATATTTAAATAAATTAATTACAAATAATATTATAAATGATATTGAAAAAGTAAATGATATAAAAGGGAATATTCAATATATAAATATGAAAAAAATATTAAGTGAAATTATTCAAGTTACACCTTGTCCTCTTTATAATGATAATATTTTATTAAAAAATGATGAAACATATATTTTTTATAAAGGAGGAATGAAATTACAAAAACAAATTGTAAATAAAGAAAATGAATTATTTCAATTTTTATTAATTCAAGATATTAAAAATGAAGAATTTTATATAAGAAAACCTGCTTGTAGAAATATTATTTTTACTTATAAAAATAATAATTTAAAAATTCCAAATGGAATTGAATTAACTGATTTAAATAATAAAAGAAGAAGAATTGATTTTAAAAAATATTATCAAAATAATTTGAAAAATTCTTTAAAATATAAAGGAGTAAAAATTATTTTTTTAATTAATGAAATTTATGTTGAAATATCTGATGAAATAAATAAGAAAAAATACTTAGTTAAAAAAAGAAAATTAGCAAAATTAAAATCAGGACAAGAAAATATTTCAATAAATGATTATAAAAATGAAGTTGTTAATATTACTCAAGAAATGTTTTCTCAAGTTAATTTAAAAAAAGAATGGATTTGTGTAAAAGATAATAAATTAAATGATATATATGTTTATAAATCAATTATTAAAGGTTATATTAGAGATAAATTAAATGGATTTTTATTTAAAAAAATACTTAATTCTGCAAGAGAAAGTCAATTTGAAGATATTTATGATTATAATTTTGAAAAAAAAAGAGTTAATCCTATTGAAATTATAAGTAATTATACTTTTCAAAAGACTAAAAATGAAAAAGGAGAAGATATTATTGAAGTAATTAATAAAAATTAATTAGGATTTTTTAAAATTATATTAAAACATATATAAAAAATAATTTTCTATATTAAATAAATGAATATATATATTAAAAAAATTTTTATAAAGTGATTATAAAAAAATGAAAAAAAAAAATAGTTTATTTCCATTTTATAATGAAAATTATTTAATAAATAAAAGAAATTCATTCTTTTCTGAAAGTTCTAATATATCATTAATGCCAACTTCAGAATCATTAATAATGAATGTATTATTAAATACACATAGAATAAAAAAAAATA
Source organism: Isotricha prostoma (assembly GCA_023807205.1). Classification (NCBI taxonomy): domain Eukaryota; phylum Ciliophora; class Litostomatea; order Vestibuliferida; family Isotrichidae; genus Isotricha; species Isotricha prostoma. The sequence continues at coordinate 28,967 of JAJMZS010003078.1, forward strand.
GAGAAAAATTTTTTAATGAGAAAAATTATAACAAACAACAAAAAACATTAGATGTTAATAATTTATATTCAAATTACCTTAAACAAAAAGTTAAATATATTATTCCATACATTCAAAAAAAATCTAAATCAAATGATAAAGAAGAACAATTAGAAATAAATAATTATTCAGAAACCAAATTATCAAAATCAATGTTTAAATTTCCTTCAAATATTTCTAAAAATATAAGTCAAGAGATGTTTAATGGAAAAAATATTATTCCAAAAGACTTTGGAAAATATTGTGTTAAATTACATTATATGAAAAATATAATGAAATTAAATAAAGACCTTTTAAATAAAGAAATTATAAAAAAAGAAAAAATTGAAAAAGAAATGAATCAAACACTTGATTATTGGGATAAAAAATTAAATCATATAAATAACTATTTTATTCCAAATTATACTAATTATATAGTTTTTTTAAGAGAAAAAATTAAAAAAGAAAGGAAGATTTTAAATGATATAATAAGAAAACAAATTCGTTTAAATTATCAAATTGATAATCTAAAATTTAAATATAATAAAATAATGTTCAAATATATTAGTTATATAAAATTAAGAAATATTTTAGTTTGTATTAAAGAAAATATTAATGAAAAAGATTTACCTGAAATTTTTAATGATATTACATATGAAACAATGATTAATTTAAAAGAAAAATTTAAACAATTAAGAAAAGAAAGGAAAATTGCTACTTTAACAGAACAAAAAAATTTAAAATATAAAAGTATAATAAGACAAATATCATTTTCTCCTCAATCAATATTAAATTTGCAATTTAAAAATAATGAAAATGATAAAAAAAATAATGAAAATGAACAAATTAAAAATAATAATGAAAATAATATTAATGATAATATAAATTATCAAAATATTGAAAAATATTTGGATTCAAATTATATAATTTTTGATAGTTTAAGAGATATAATGAATATATTTCAAAGAAAAAGAAATAAAATAAATAATTTATATAAAAATTATTATTATAATTATTCTATTTGTAATTCTTTAAAAGTAGAATTTGAAAATAAAGGAAAAAATTCTGGAAAAATAGATTTAATAGAAAAAGAAAAAGAAAATGAATTAATTGAAAAATTAAATAGTTTAAAAAATAAAAATAAAGAATTGATAACTCAATTAAATATAATTAATAAAAATCAAAATAAAATAGTTAAACGTTCACTTAATAATTATTTAATGAAATTATCAAAAGAATATACAATTGATTTTTCAATGTCAATATTAAAATTACAAAATTATTATCAAGAAAAAAATTTTAAAAAAAATTTTGCATATGTTTATTTTTATATTGGAGAAATGGCTAAAAATTTATATTTAATGAATAAAAAATTATTTTATGAATCAAATCGTAATTTTAATGAAAATAATTTTTTTAATATGATAAATATAATAGTGAATCCTGATATAAATGATGAAAATAATTTAAATAAATTATCAATTTTAATTTTGAAAATTTATGATAATACAGTTTTAAATTTTTTAATTAAATATAATAAAATAATTTCTCAAGTTAAAAATACCACTTTTTTTAATAATATAATGAAAAAAAAAAAAAATGTTAAATCTCAACAAATTATTAAAAAAAAAAAATATATTAATGAAGAAATAGAAATTAGAAAATATAATAAACTTATTTCTAATAATAACAAAATTATGTTTCTTTCTAACTGTAAAAGTTTTGTTAATTTTGCTCCTCAAAAAAAAATTAAAAAAGAGACAAGTAATTTAGAAATGAATTATAGTTCTTTAATTTATTAAAAGAAAAAAATAATATAAATAACTTTAATATATTATTTTTATTTTATGGTAAAAAAATTTAATAAAATGAAATTTATAAATAAAACATTAATTATATAAAAAATATATATTATCAATTAAAAAACGTTATTCATAAATAATAAAAGTTGTAATTTAATGTCTTCTTTTGAATCTGAAAAATCAACTTTTTATGAAACAGAAAATGATTTATCAATAATACATGAGAATTTAATTCCTCAAATTGCCAAAATAATAAATAAAAGAATAAATAAAAATGAAGAAAAAGATGAATATATAAACTTAGTAATGGAACAATCTAATTTAACTTTTCATTCAAATGAGCTTCCAAATTTTTCTTTTGAAGATTATATTTATAGAATAAAAAAATATTCTCAAATTGAAGATTCAATTTTAATTTGTGCTTTAATTTATATTGATAAATTAATTATAAAAGGACTTTTTATTAGTCAATATAATATTTATAGATTATTTTTAACGTGTGTATTTGTTTCTTGTAAATTATTTGATGATAGAAAAAACAACATTAAATTTTTTTCAAAAATTGGTGGAATAAATTATATTGAATTAAATCAATTAGAATATGAATTTTGTTCTTTAATAAATTTTGATTTGTTTATTAGTGATAAATGTTTTAATCATTATCATGATTTTATAAATAAAGAAATTTATAAAAATAAATTAATAGATTTGTATGAATGATAATATTTATTTTTTATATTTTCATTTTATTTTATAATCAATAATTCATTTTTTTCCGAAATTTAATTTAACTGTAATGTCGAATTTGTTTATAATAAAAAGTTTTTTTATTACTTTTGAAAAATTATTATAATTTATTTTTAAAAAAAAAAAGAATTTAATTATGATTTTATTTGATAAATCTAACGAATGAAAAAAGAGAAATAGAATTTTTTATTATTTTAAAATTATTTTAAATTTGTTAAAAATTTTTGTCTTAATTTTTTTTATTTTTTCATTATGTTTATATATATAAATTATATTTTTTTATATTATTTATAATTATCTTATTATTTATTAATTATTTTTTTTTTATTAATCCTTTTATTATATAATTTTAAAATGATATTTAAAAATTTTTCATTATTTTAATTTATAAATATATTATTATTTTAATTTTTTTCTATTATTTTTATTAAATAATATGGTAAATAAATATTTAATATTATAATATAAAAAAAATATCTTGCTTTTTTACTTTTCAAAATAATTTAGAAATATCTATTTATAAATAATTTTACTTTTAACCTTTTCTGATAAATTATCATATATCAAAGTATCAATTTTTGTCAAATGTACATTTTTCAGTATTTCATTATAATACGATATTACCTTATTTTCTATATTAATTTTATTTTTCAGGTCATTTAAATTTTTTAACTCATCCATATTATTCAAATTAATTTTCTTAAGAAACAACAAACAATTAACTTGATATTCATTTAAAATTATTTTCTTTAAAAAATCAAATTCTTTTAAATATCTAACATAATTATTTATTTCTAATAAATTAAAATAATACCATTTTAATAATCCAGAATATTGTTTATAAAATCTTTTTATGAAACAAGTATAAAAATAAAAATTAGGATAATTTTTTTTATTTTGTTCTTTAAAAAGAAATTTTTTGTTATAAATATTTAAATTTGTTAAAGGATAAGAATTTAATTTTTGAAGTAAATAACTTCCAGATTGTTCATGTGAAATATTAGGATTAATATTTTTAATTTTATCTATTTTTAACGAATTATTAGTATTAATATTATCATTAGTATTTAATTTAAATAAACTAGTTTTAAAATTTTTAGAATTTTTATTAGGAAAAAACTCTTCATTTTGATGAGTAAAAATTTTATTATTATTATAATTTTTTTTATTTTCAATTAAATGATTGTCAGAAATTTTAATAATTTCAGTATTAGATTTCTTAACAAAAAAATTATTACTTTTCACAATATCTTCAATTTCAAAAGAATTATTAATAACTTCCAATCTCCATAAATTTTCAGCAACTAAACTGGAAATTCCTTTAAAAATATATATAATAATATTAATTAAGCTTCCAACAACAGCAATAACATTTTGAATTTTAGTATAATATCTCTGATAATAATTATTTTCTCTAATAGTATATAAATTAGCTTCAAAAATTTTAGACGAAGCACCATCACTTCTTAAATCATCTTCAGAGAAAAATGCATATGTACTTCTTATATTATCAACACCCCATGCAGAATAATTTTTATCATTTGTAAGTAACCATCCTTTATCATCATTTATTATTGTTTTCTTTAAAAAAATATCATCATTTCTTTGTAATTTTGGACTGAGACAATAATAATAATTTTTAGTAAATCTCATTAATGGTTCATTATATGATAAAGGATTAAATTCTATTGTTGGATAATATAATGCAAAAAATTTAGGATGATCTTGATTTAAAAATTCATTTAATTCTTTTAATGATGTACATTTTGTATTATTTTTTGAAAATTGTGCTCCATTTTCACAAAAGTAAACTTGAATTTCAAAATAATATAAATTTGGACTGTCCCAATAACCACCAAATTTTTTTCCTCCAAATTCAGGACAATATAAAATTCCAAAATTTTCTGTTAAATTTCTATTTATGTAATCTGAATCATTACAAATGTGATAATTTAAATATTCATCATGTATTATTGAACGAAATTTACCATCTTTTGCTTGTTCTGTTGAATAATAATATATTTTAAAGTATAAAATATTTGATGTGTTTACGTAATTTCCATCATAATCTTCTATTCTGAAAGAAAAGAGAACTTTTTCTTTTTTTAAATCAAATATTTCATAATTTAAATTATTTTCTGTTGATATTGTTACTGATGGTTTATCTCTCGTAAAGAAATTGTCACCAAATATTATACAAAATAATATAAATATTACTATTATTAATATTGTTAATATTCCTCCTATTACTGTTCTCTTTGTACTATGTTCATTTGTGTAAAAATGAAATTTTGCTCCTAAAATATCTATACTTTTGAAAAATGCAGAAAACATTAAAAAATTATTTAAATTAAAATTATTTCGGATTTTTTATTTTTTTATTATTGAAAATAATTTTTTAGAAAATAATAATGAAAATATTATATTTTATCTTTTTTTTAATTCAAAATTCTATAGGAAAAAAAATATTAAAAATACCTTTTAAAAGGAAAATAGAATTAGAATTAAATGAAACTAATTTAATAGAAAATTTATATAAAAATAAAATATATACAGAAATAGAAATTGGAAATCCATCTCAAAAATTTAAATCATATTTTAAATTACAACAATTTCCAACTTTTATAATAAGTATTGATAATAAAGATGCAAAATGTGATAAATTTAATCAAAATAAATCAAACACTTTTAAATTTCTTGATGAAATTTCTTCATATATTACTTATATTAATTTAGATTTTAAACATGGAAGATTATCAAAAGATGATTTATATTTAAATAATAAAGAAATTTATTTTGAAAATTTTAAATTTTTTTTAGCTAAAGATTTAATTGAAGAAGTAAAAACTTTTTCAAGTGAAATAGGTTTAAAAATTTCAACAAGTAATTATAATGTTAATAAAACTGTTAATTTTATTTATGAATTAATAGAAAATAAATTTATTGATTATTATATTTTTTATTTTAAATTTAATGAAAAAAATGATAATGAAGGAGAATTAATAATTGGTGATTATTATCATAATATTGAAAATAAATTTACAGAAAAAAATTATATTTATTATAAAATTCCAATTATTGATAATCAATTAATTTGGGGTTTTAATCATAATTATTTATATATTAAAAATGAAAAAATAATTGATGAGCTTTTATTTATTTATTTTCAAATTGAATTTAATTTTATACATTCTATTGAAGAATATTATAATGAAATTAAAGAAAAATTTTTTGATAAATTTAAAAATAAATGTTTTGAAAAAAATTTTACTGTAAATTATATTAAAGATAAAAAAATTGCTTATTTTGTATGTGATAATAGTGTTGATATTAAAAATTTTCCAGAATTAATTATTGAAAATATAGATATGAAATATAATTTTACTTTTACTTATCAAGATTTATTTTATAATTATAATAATAAAAATTACTTTTTAGTTGTTTTTCAAAAACCTTTTAAATTTGAAAAAAAAAATTGGATTTTTGGAAAACCATTTTTTAAAAAATATTTAACAATATTTGATGGTGAAAAAAAAGTTATTGGAATCTATGATAATAATATAGGAAAAACAAATTTTAATTGGTCTTGGATTATTGTTATTATATTAGGAATAATTTTAATTGTAACTTGTATTTATTTTAAATATTATCAAAGTATTACAAAAAGAAAATTGAGAGCAAATGAATTAGAAGATGAATATGATTATGTTTCACATATTCCTGAAGAACAAAAATAAAAGATTAATTATTTAATTTTTGGTATATATTATTATTTAAAGTTATATTTTAATTTTGAATATATATACTTTTATTTTCATATAATTTTTAAGTGTGTAAATCTTTAAACAATGAATATAAAATTTAATATTAATTTATTTATTAAAAAAAATATAAAAAATAATTTATACACTTTATATTTTTTATATAAGAATATAAATATATATATATATAAATACTTAAATCCTTATATTTTGAAGAAAAATTTAATTGAGATAGTTTCTATATTAAATAAATTTTTCTTCTTTCCAAATATTTAACTTTACTCTAAAATATTTAAAAAATTATTAAAATTATACATTACACTTACTTTCTAAGAATTAACAATTTTATTTAAAAAACCCATAATTAAATCTATTTTAAATCTATTTTAAAAATAATTCACCTTTAAAAATGGTGATAATTTTTCTTCAATAATATTAAATCCTTTTTGATTCATCATATTCATAGTAATTTCTTTATCAAGTATTTTTTGTTCTTCTGACAATTCAAAAATATTATTTTTATTTTGAACTTTATTTTCATTTTTTTTTATTTTTATATTTTCGATATTTTGATTTTTAATAAAGAAATATTCATTTTCATCTGCTAATTTTGTTTCAATATTTAAAATAGAAATTGAATAATTTTGAACTAAATCTTGTTTAACATTAATTTCATTATCAGATAAATATTTAGAATTAGAAAAAGACTTTAAATCTTGATTTGAAATAATTTTTTCTTCATTATTAAATAAATTTTTTGCAGAAGGATGTTTTTGAATAGATTTATTAAAAGGAATAAGACTTAATTTATTATTTGATTTAGTATTATTTTTTCCTTGTAATATTACATTCTTATCCATATTTTATTATAAATTATTTTTTTTAGAATCAATATATATATATTAATATAATTAAAAATTTAATAAAATTAAAAAAAAACCAAAAATATCAACATTTTAAATTTTAAAAAAAAAAATTTATTAAAATATTTTTTTTCATTATTTCTTAAAATTCTAATAATAAATTATAAAAAATCCCTTTATTTAAAATTCAGGTAATTCAAGTTTAAAACCTAAAGTAGCTCCAATATTAGAAATAAAGAAAACTTGGAAAAATTGCATAAGATTATTTAATTCAGTCATAGTTAAATCTTTAGGAACTTTTTTAAAACTATCTTTACAATCTCCATAAATTCCTCCAACAAAAGATCTATCTTTATTAATAACTAAAAGATCAGGAGCTAATTCTAATTTAGTTTGAATTTGAGTAACAACAACATTTAATTGATCATCATTATTTTCAATATTATTAATAATAATAGAAAAGAAATTAAGACCATTTTTTTTTTTTTTATCAAGAGGATTATGTAAAATTTCACAATTATTCCAAATTCCTTTATCTGAATATTGTGCATCTTCAATAGTAACTTTTAATTTTTTTTGTTCTTCTGGTTTCATTTTAAATCTTTGTAAAAGTCTATTTACTTTAAATTTATTCCAATAATCTTTATCAATTCCTCCATATAATTCAAAAGTACATCTTCCATCAAATTTTGAATAACCATCTATATGAAGTTTGTCTCTTATTGTTGTTGAACTTGTTGTTTTAAATGCACTTACTATGTTTGGCCATACGTCTACTACTTTTTTAAATTCGTCAAATGCTTTACCAAAATTTTTAAGTTTTGTAAATTGACTTTTTAAATTTTGGATTTTTAAATTTTTTTGTGATGTTATTATTATGAAAAGACTAAGTAGAATAAAGATTTTTCTCATTTTTTTATTTTTTGTTTTTTATTTGATTTTTTTTTTTTTTTGGTTTTTTATAATTTTTTTTAAAGATTTTTTTTTTTTATTTTTGTTCTAGGTTATTATATTTTTATATTAATTTTTATATTTTTATTTTTATTTTTTATTTTTTTTAATTATATATAAATATTATAATATGTAGTATTTTATTTTATTTAAATATGTAAAAGAATTTAAATTTTTAATTATCTTCATTATTTATTAAGAAGGTAAATTATCCTTTAATGTTTTATATTTTTTTCAATTCAGTTTTTGAGAAAAAAAAATAATTCCTAAAATAATAATTAAATTTCCAATATAAAAATGATAATTATTCTTGTCATCAAAAAATAAAGAATTCCAAAATATAAATGAACATAAATTAATATTAAATATTCCTGCAGATGTACTTTGAATATAATAAGGGAATAATCCAATTAAAAAAGAATAACTAATTATAAATATAATAATTAAACCTAATATCCTAAATTCTATTTCTTTTTTTTGAATAAAATTTATTGGTTCTTTAAAAATGAAACTTTGAAATAATAAAATAATTCCTTCTAATATTCCATATAAAGGGTAAAATTCTAAAATATCTGATTTTTTTAAATATTTTTGAATTAATAATATTGATAAACTAAAACAAATAGATGAAATAATTATGAATATAACTGTTGTTATATGTTCTTTTATTTCTTTCAAATAATCAATTTTAGAGCTATCAGTAAAAAAATATATATAAAAAATTCCAGATAATACCATAAATATTCCAATTAAATGTAATATTGAATTTTTAATTTTTGAAAAAAAAAAAAAATTAAAAATAAATGTAAATATAATACAAATAAGATAAAAAATTGAAGCTAAATTTTGATCATTATACGGAGTATTATAAAAAAATATATATTGAGAATGTAAAATTATAATAAATATATTACATAAATTTACTTTAGAAAATCTATGTTGAAAAATTAACCAAAAAAAACCAAAACAAAAAAAATAAAAACTATTAAATAAAATTGGAAAATTAAATGAAGCTTTAATTTCTTTTAACAAATAATTATTAAAAGTATATAATATAGTTAATAACTGTCCTAATAATATTATAAAAATTATTTTTATTATTTTTGATTTATTTGATTCTTCTCTTGATTTTTCATTAAAAGGTGAAAGAGAATTGGAATATCTAAATAAATCATTATCTGAACTATTTTCAGACATTTAAAAAATAATAATTTTAAATAAAAATAATTTTTGTTTTTGATAATATTTAATAATTTTATAACAATAAATACTTAATTATAAATATAATAAAATAAGATGAATTCTATACTTTCTCAAACACAAAATTCACTTCGTCCATTAAATAAATCTAAAAAAAATAAAAGAACTATTCCAATTAATATAAATTCAAATCCTTATCCTTGTAAATTTATGTTTAAAAATGAAAAATCTCATATTGCAAATTCATATATGAATATTGGAAATGAAATTCATAAAAAACAAAAAAAAATAGAAAATGATTTTAAATTTTCTGACCTTTATAATACTAATCAAAATATAACCAATAATAATTTAAGTAATCAATTGTCAAAATGTTCATACAACACTATAAATAATCAAAGTCATTTAGATAAAAAAAAATTAAAAATATCAACTAATATTCTTTTAAATGATTATAAAAATAAAAATTCTGTTAATTCTTCTTTTTTATTTAAATCTGGTTTTTCAAATATTATTAATGATAAAAAGAAAAATTCAAGAATTATTAAAAATAAACAAAATTTAAAAGAAAATTCAAAAGAAAAAAATCATTTTTCTAAATCAAAAATTCAATATTCTCAAAGAAATAAGAGTTCAAATAGAAAAGAAAGAAAAGAATATAAAAATAAAAATATAAATAATTTATCTAAAGAGAAAAATAAAAAAGTTGAAAGTGCAATTGTTACTACAATTAATAGTATTAATAATAAAAAACAAGAAAAAAGTAAAGAAAGTCATAAATTATTTATTAATAATATTCAAAAAAAATTATTTGGACTTAAACAAAATGATAATTATAAACTTCAAAAATGTAATAAAAATATAAATAAAGATAAACCAAAAAAAAAAACTATATCAAAAGATAAGAATAATATATTTCAATCGTTAAAAAATAATCCAAATTTAATTAATTTTTCAAAATTGAATAACAATTTAAAAAGAGAAAAGAAAATAAGTAAATTATTAAAATATGAAAATAACAACATTCAATCATTTATAAATGTAGGAAAAATAGAAGAAGAAAGTAAATTAAATAAAGAAAACTCAAAAGATTCATCTCAATTATTAAAAAAAAGTCCACCTTTATTAATAATAGACAAAAAAGAAGAAGATTATATAAATAAAAAACCAAATTTAAAAGAAGAAGATAATATAAATAAAAAACCAACTTTAAAAGAAGAAGATTATATATATAAAAAACCAACTTTAAAAGAAGAAGATTATATAAATAAAAAATCAACTTTAAAAGATCCAAATGAAATAAAAGGTGTAGAACATGATATGCCTCTTGCATTAGATACTATTATGTTTTCATTTTCACCAATAAAAAATGTTGAAAAAAAAAAGATTATAAATGATTTATTTAATGAGGATAATTTAGAAGATTTTTCTATTGAAAAAGATGATAATTTTAATAATTTACATTCTATTGTAAAAAAAATTAATTTTAATAAAATTATTGTTAATTGTGGAAATTTATTTTCTCAAAATAATCAAAAATACATTAATTATTTTTATTTATTTAATAAACATTTTATTGAAGAGAATAATATTAAAAAGAAGAATTTAATTAATAATAATAATGATAAAAATTTATCTTTTAGTACTCAACAGGGTTCAAATAAAAAAGATTGTATGAATAATGAATAATATATTTTACTTATAAATATTTGTTTTTGAAAACTTTAAATATGAAAAAATTTGAAAGAAAAGAATCATTAGATAAAATATTATTATTTATTTTTATGTAATTTTAAATATATAAAAAGTTTAATTATGATATGAATTAATTTATTTATAAAACTTTTAAATATTATTAAAAATATTTATTATTTAATAACCAAACAAATAATAAATTTATAATTGATAAGAGCTTAATTTTTTCTTTTAAATTTCTCCTTTTTTAATATTTACTTGAAATTTTTTTACATCTATTATATCTTCTCTAATTTGATTTTTAATAAATTGTAATTTCTTTTTTTGATATGAAAACACTTTTTTATTTATTTTTTGTTCTTCTGTATAATTCCAATAATTTTTAGAAATTTTGGAATAATTTTTATCATCAAATTTTTCAAAATTATATGTTCCATTATCATTTATTTTTATTTTTTTATCAATAATATCACCAATATCTTTTTGAAAAGCAGGAGAAACCATAGGAAAATAATGATAATCTTTTAATACACTTTTTAATGCTGTTTTTATAAAAGGTATTTTTTTTTCAACATCTCTAATTTTTTTTTTAATTAGTTTTGTTTTTATTTCATTTTCTTCTTTTTCTAATTTATTTTTTCTCTCTGATTTATTTCTTTGATTTTCATATGAAACATGCGTTTTTTTTGGAGATAAATTTAGATTTGAAAAATCTAAAATTTTTTTTGGTAAATTTTTCTTATTTCTTTTTAATCTCAGATTTCTACTTTTATTACTATTATTATTATATTTATAACTAGTCAAAAAAAAATTATTTACATTTCTTTGAAAATTTTTTTCTTTATCAAATGACATATTATCAAAATAATTTATATTTGAAGGAGTAATTGAAGAAGTTTCAATTGTTAAGTTATTTTTACTCTTATTATTTAATTTATTATTAAATGAATAAGGTATATTATTATTATTTTCTTTTTTAATTTTTGATTTTAATAAATTTTTTGAATTTGATTGTTCTTCATCTTCAAATAAATAATAATTTTTTTTCTTTTTATTGAAAAATCTATTATATTGTGTTTGATTAACAGAAATTGTTTTATTTGATTTATTTTCTTCTTTAGAATTTTGATTATTAGATTTTTTCTTTTTAAAAGAAGAATATGTTCTATTCATTAATTGAGTACTATATTCCCTATCATAAAAAAATAAACTATCAATTTCTTTTTTCTTAAAGTTTATATAACCTTCTAAATTATAACCTTGACCAGGTTTTATTTTAAAATTAGGAGATGGGACTTGTTGAAAGAAACTAAAATTAAGTTTTGAAAATTTAGATAAATTATTCATTTAAGATATGAAATTATTTTTATAAATTTTATAAATTACTATAAATATTTTTTTGTTTATATATTTTTATCATAATTTTTTTAAGGATTAAAAATTTAACTTAAATTATTATATAACCAAATATACTATAACAAAATATATAATAATAAAAAAATTTTTTTATTTATCATTTAATGCATATATTATTTCTATATCAGTATCATTTCGTAATTCTTTTAATCTGTTTTTAATTATATCATTTATTTTTTTATTTTGAGACAATTTTGATATTTTTTTCATTATTATTATTGAATTATATCTTATATTTGCAACCTTATCTTTTGATAAATTAATAATTAAATCTACTAAATTATTTTCAATAAATTCTAAATTTTTTTTATCATTCAAAAATTCTAATATAACAAAATTAACAGTATTTCTTATTAAATAATTTTCAGAATGAGACATCTCTTCTAATTTTTCAATAAGTTTTTTATTAAAATTTTTATCATTCATATTTCCAAAAATTTTTGCTAAATTAATACTCATTTTTTTTCTTATTTCACAAACTGGATCATTAAGTAATTGAAAGCATAAATCAGATAATTCTTCAACAAAAGAATTTTTATTAATAAAATTAGAAAAAACAGGAATTATATCTAAAATTTCTGCTCTTAATCTCCATTTTTCACTTTTAGCAATTTCTTTAACAAAAGGAATAATATTTTGAAAAAAGTTTTTATCTTCAATTAATTTATTTCTAACATTTAATTTATATAAATTATTTATTAAAATCATCCTAACATTTAATTCAGAATCTTTAATTAATAATAAAAAAATAGGTATAATAAAATTTTGAAAATTACTTTTATCAATCAGAGGACATAAAGATAATAAATTTTGAGCTAAACTTTCTCTAACATAAACAACATTATCATTACATAAATCTTTTAATTTTTCTAAAATTTTATTAAATTCTTTTTCTTTAGAAAGAACTTTTGTACATGATTCTAAAGAATTACAAATACAAGCTTTAACTTCAGATTCATCATCATTAATTAAATTAAATAAAGTTTCAATTAAAAAAGATTTAAACTCATTACTATTTAATAAAGGAATAAAACCTAATAAAGAAGAAAAATTTTGTGCAACAGATAAACGAGTTCTCCAACTTTCATCATCTGATAATTTTTCAATTGAATCTTGAATAAAGAAATTATAATCATAAATATTTTTTCTATTTTTTAATGAAATTATAGAATCAATTAAATAAATTCTAATTGAATCACTTTCTTCTTGTATTAATTTATTAAAAAAATCTTCAATATCTTCTTTATCTAAAAATTTAATAATATTTTTTAATATTTTTGCAAATTTTACTTTTAACATTGTATCTTCTGAATCAATAAAATTATCTAAAATTTCTAATATATCATTTTTATTTTGTTCTTTTCTAAATTTATCAAATGTAATTGAAATTAAATCAAGACAAGCATTTCCTAAATTTATTTCATCAGAATCATATAATTTATTAATTAAATTAATGACTTCTTTTTCTATTTCATAAAATTTAATTGTTGAAAATATATTATTTAAATTTTCTATTAATTCATTTCTTACATCTAAATCATCACATTGAAAAATTTTTTCTATTAAAGGAAATATTTCATTTATAAATTTTCTACCACCAATACATTCAATTATTGTATTTAGGTTTTTTGTTATTTCCATTGTACTTATTTCATCTTCTATGTCAATACAATTTATTATATATGGTAAAACTTCTTGACGAAATTTTTCTTGTCCGAAAGAATCTCCTAATTTTTTTATATTAGAAAATGCTTCTTTTTTTATTGTTGAATCTTTACTTTGTAAATTTTTAATTATTGTATTTGGTGATAGAGAATTTTTCATTATGATATTTTATTTTTTTTTTCAAATTATTTATTTTTTTTATTATTTAGTGAAAAAAATTTTTTTTTTTTTTTAATTCATATTTTTTTATATTTAAATTTTTGAATTTTTATGTCTTTATAATAAATATTTCATAATGTAAAAATATAATATTGTTTAAAAATTGTTTTAATTAAAGAAAAAAATTTGGAAAAAAATAATATTTTTTTATTAACAAAATTTTAAATTTAATTTTAAATAAAATTTTTGAATGATTAAAAATAATTTAGATATAATTTTAAAAGAGTTACTTTCAAATCCAGAAGAAACGTATAAAATTTCTTTTAAAGGAGTATTACAAGGATTAAATCTTAATAAGAAATTTATTGAAGATAATCCTAATCAATCATATAATAATAATTATAATTATCAAAATAATTTTAACAAAACAAATTCATATAATGATAATTTTTCAAAAAAAGAAAATTTAAATAAAAATATAATTAAAACTAATAATTCATCAAATGTTGAAGAACAAAAATCAAAAGATGAAATAAGTCAAGATGGTGATTATTTAATTAAATTACTAAAAAACATTGATTTATCAACACTTTTTAATGATGAAAAAAATGAAGAAAAACAAAATGAAAATACACAAATTAATAATTCAACTATAAATAAAAATAATATCAGTAATGAAAGTTTATCTTTTCATTTATTTGATGAAAATAAAACAAAAAAAAAAAATGAAATAAAAAAAGTTGTTGATTCTTCAAATAATAATAATAATAATAATAATAATAATAATAATAATAACAATAACAATAATAATAATAATAATAATAATTACAATAATAATAATAACAATAATAATAATGATAATTCAGACTTTTTTGATAATATAAACCTTCAAGAAATATTTCAATTATCATCAGAAGAAGAAAAATCAAAAATAATAGAAATTCCAAAAAATAAAAATACAAATAATAATATTAATAATAATATCAATAATAACAATAACAATAATTACAAAAAAAATAATAACAATCCAATAAATAAAACATATGAAGAACAATTAGAAAAATATCCAGAAGATGATATTTCATCAGAAATAAAACTAAAAAAACCTACTTTTACAAACGAATTAAATAATGAATATTCAAATTATAATCCAGAATATAATATAAAAAAAGAATCATTAATAGATAATAACATTCCCTTATATTCTCAATCTCCAAATAAACCATCAAATCACACATTAGCTTCATTAAAAGAATGGTCAAAACAATTTGAATGGGATTCTGATGTAGATAAATGTAACTTACATATTTTTGGTTATAAAAAATTTAGACCAAATCAAAGAGAAATTATAAATGCAAATTTATCAGGAAGAGACATATTTGTTTGTATGCCAACAGGAGGAGGAAAATCATTAACTTTTCAAATACCTTCAATTATTCAATATGGAGTTACTTTAGTAATTATGCCACTTTTATCTTTAATACAAGATCAAATTTCTTTTTTAACTGGTTTAGGTATTAAAGTTTTATTTTTAAATTCAGAATATAAAGATATTGATTATGATAATTTATTTCATAGTGATAATGAAGAAGATTTATGTAAAATGATATTTTTAACTCCAGAAAAAATATCTCAAAGTCAAAAGACTATGAATTTATTATATAAATTATATTCTGAAAAATTATTATTAAGATGTGTTATTGATGAATGTCATTGTGTAAGTCAATGGGGAAGAGAATTTAGACCAGATTATTTAAATTTGAAAATATTAAAAAAAAACTTTCCAAATTTACCTATTTTAGCAGTAACTGCCACAGCACCTAATAAAATAAGAGAAGATGTAATACATCAATTAAATATGAAAGATACTCTTTTTTTTAGAAGTTCATATAATCGATCAAATTTATTTATTGAAATAAGAAATAAGAAAGATTATAAAGATTTAACATCACATATAGCAAATTTTATTAAAAGTGAATATCCAAATTCTTCAGGTTTAATTTATTGTTCTTCAAAAAAAAATTGTGAGAAATTATGTTCAGATTTAAAGAAAAAATATAGAATAAATTGTGCATTTTATCACGCATCAATGGGAGAAAAAAATAAAAATGAAATACAAGAAAAATGGAAAAATGATCAAATAAATATAATAATAGCAACAGTAGCTTTTGGAATGGGAATTAATAAAGCAGATGTAAGATTTGTTATTCATCATTCAATGCCAAGAAGTTTTGAAGGTTATTATCAAGAAATTGGAAGAGCTGGAAGAGATGGAAAATATTCAAAGTGTATTTTATATTATAATCATAGTGATAGAAAAATTATCGAATTTTTATTAAGTAAAACTAATTTAAAAGGTGAAATGATAAGTGAACAATTGAGAAAAACTACACAAATGATTGATTATTGTGAAGAATTATTTGAATGTAGAAGAGTTATTGCTTTAAATTATTTTGATGAAAAATTTAATAGTAAAGATTGTAATGTTATGTGTGATAATTGTCAAAAAGGATTAAAATGTGAAGAAAAAAATTGTACTAATGAAACTTTAATTATTTTAAATTTTTTGAAAAATATTACTGAACAAAAAATTGAGTTTACTATTTCTTATATGATTGATTATTTATTTGGAAAAAATGTTAAATGTAGAATTCCGAAAAATGATTTAAATAATGGGAAATTAAAAGGAAATAATTGTAATGATATTAAAAAAATTGTGAGAAAATTAATTATTATGAAATTAATTGATGAACATTTAGTTATTAATGGAGATAAAGTACATTCTAGAATTGAAATATCTAAAAAAGGAATTGATTATTATAATATTAAAAAAGATGAAATTGAAAATAAAAATTCAATTTTTAAAGAAAAAGATATTATAATATCATTTAATATAAAAAAACAAAAAGAAAAAAAAGTTATTGAAAGTGAAGAATCTGATTCAGTTGATGAAAGCTTTATTGATGATAATAAAAAAAGTAAAATTAAAAAAATTAAAAGTAATTCAGATAAAAAAAATAATGAAGAAGATGATAAAAAAAATAAAAAAAATAAAATTAAAAATAATAAAAAACGTTTTATTGAAAGTGATGAAGATTATGGTTTATGTACAAGAGAACAATTTGAAAATTTATTAATACAATTAAAAAAAGTTAGAGGTGAAATTTTAAAAAGAGAAAATGAAAAATTAAAAAAAGAAGCAGAATTAAAAAATGAATATTCAAAAACTTTAATGTTAGATGATATTTTTACAGAAAATGGATTAAAAGATTTATGTAGAAAATTACCTACTAAAAAAGAGGATTTAACTTGTAATAATATATTTGGTGTAAGTAAAAAAATTTTGGGAAAATATGGGAAAGAATTTTTAGAAAGTATTATTTATTTTATTGAAAATAATGAATTTAATGAAATTAAAAAAAAAGAAGCACAAGAAGGAAAAAAATTTATAGAAAAAGAAGAAAGTGATTTTGAATTTGATATTAATGATTTTAAATTTGAAGGATTAAATGATAATAAAATAGAAATTAATAATGAGAATAATAATATAAATGATAATATTAATAATAATAATATAAATGATAATAAAGATAATAATATTAATGATGATAATATTAATGATGATAAAGATGTTGATGATTCAACTATTAAAATGATTGAAAATATTATTAATAAAAATTCAAATATTTTATATCAAAATTTTTCAAGTAATAAAATTGACAAAAAAGAAAATAAAAATTCAAATAATAAAAATAATAAAAATGATTCTCAAATATTAATTGAGGAAATATCAAATAATTTAGACAAGAACACAATTGAAAAGAATTCAAAAAATAATTCAAAAACAGATATAAGATTAATTGATGCTTCAATTTATAATAAGAAAAAAAATAAAAAAGCAAATGGTTCAAAAAATTTAGATAATTGGTTATCAAAAGGTAGATTAGATGATGATAATATTAAAAATATAAATTTAAATTCTTTTTCTTTTAAAGCAAAAAATGATAATTTATCAAATGAAAATGAAGATGAAGATGAATTAAATGATGTAATTAATTCTATTAAAAAAAGTGAAACAATTTTATCACAAAAAAATATACAATTTCAAAATTTTAGAGAAGATGCAATAAAAATAGCAAAAGAATTTAAAGAAAATTCAAAAAGAAGATTAGAAGAAGAATCTGAAGACTCAATAAAAGGTAAAAAATATAAATCTCAAAAATCAACAAATGCAAGAGTAAATTATTTTAAACAAAAGGCAATTTGGAATAAAATAAGAATGTATAGAAAAAATAAAAAAAAATGAGTGAATTAGTCATAATTTAAAATATAAAAATTTAAATAAATAATATTAAATATAAAAAATTTGTAAATTAATTAATATAAAAAAAATAAGAATGAAGGAAAATATTTTATTATAAAAAAAATAAAATAAATTAAAATGAAATAAAGAGAAAAAAAAAACAGAAAATTAAAAAGATAAAAAAATAAAAAAAGAAATAAAAAAAAATTAATTATTAAAAAATTTAATAAAAAGATTAAAATGAATGAAAAAATTATAAATCAAAAAAAGACTATCAAATATAAAATAAAATTATTTAAAATTTGAAAAATGTAAAAACAATTTGAAAAAAATGTTTAAAAAATTAAATTCATTTATTAGAAAAAATGTTTAAATTTCAAAGCTAGAGAAAATTATAATTCTTTTATTTATATAAATCATAAAAATAAAAGTTTAAAATAAATTAAAATTATTTTTGAAATTTACATAATTATATATTATTCCAAAACAGTGGGAAAATATAATTGATATTCAAAAAAACTATTTATAATAAAAATTTTTTAAGGAAAATTTTCAATTTAAAGATTTAAAGATTTTTAATATTAATTAATTATTCTATAATATTTATTCCTTTATAACAATTTAATTTTATTTAATTTTAATT
>JAJMZS010003079.1:0-47963 GCA_023807205.1 Isotricha prostoma
CAATTAATTTAATAATTTTCTCTATTTTTTTTAATTTATCAAAAAGGGAAAACCAAAATTTAAATTTTAAATTTACAATAGTTAACATGATAATATCAGCAATAAGTTTCATATTTGCAATTTCGCATTTAGTAATTATAAATAAAGTTTTTTCTAAGTGTAAAGAAAATGAGGAACCAATTAATAAAAAACAATATTATCCTATTGTATTTAATTTTTTATTTATTCTTCTGGAATATTTTATTGATCTTTTTAATATTGTTAAACAAAAAAAAATAACAGGAAGAGGAAGATATGATGAAAATGAAACAACAGAAATTGATCAAACTATTGAAGATATTAAATTAAATTTTGATAAACAAAATATTGAAGAAAAAAAATTAATGATTAATCAATTAATAAATAAAAAAAAAGAATTAGAAGAAAAATATAGAAAAGTTGAAACTAAATATAATGAAATTGATAATCTGATTCGTGAAAATTATAGAAATAATGAGAAAATAGAGGAATTAAAAAGACATTTAAAATTATTTAATGATTATGAACCAGAATTAGCAAGAATTAGAGAATTAAAAGAAAGAAAGAAAAAAGAAATAGATGAAATTAAAATTAAAAACGATCAAGCTGAAAAATTAATATTAACATGGAGTTCTATATCAAATGAAGTAACTAGATTGACAACAATTAAAGATATTATAAGAAAAAAAAATGATACACTTAAATTAAAACATAAGAATGAAGAAAAGAAATTAGAAATAAGGAAATTAAATAATCAATTAGATATATTAAAAGAAGAAGAAAAAAAAGTTAAAAATGATTATAATTTAGTTCAAAATCTTCAAAATCAAAATAATTTATATGAGAAACGAATAAATGAATTAAAACAATATTTAAATGAATATTCTAAATATGAACCACAATTTCTAACAATTAGAAAATTAAAAGAAGAAAAACAAAAAGAAATAAATGATATTAAAAATAATCAAGAAGAAGAAATAATATTTGAATGGGTTGCATTAACTAATGAAGTAGCTAGATTAACAAATAAAAAAGACTCTATGAGAAGATAAATATTATAAATGAATGAATATATAAAATTTTTTGAAATTATTTTTATTAAAATTATTTTTTCTTTAATATATAAATTATATTAAATATTAATTAATAGTTAAACCAAAAAAAAATATAATAATATTTTTTAATATGAGTTATTTGGTTTTTTTAATAAAAAAATATTTATTCTATGATAAATTTTAATTTTTTATATTTTCAATAAAAGCAATTATTTTTCAATAGAAAAATATAAAAACTCACTTTTTTTAGTTAATAATATCCAAATTAACTCAAATAATTTTATTTATTATTGTTAGGATTAAAACTATTAATATTAAAAGTATTACTATTTATATTTAAATTAGTATTAACTGAGTTAGTATTAATTGAATTATTATTAGAAATATTACTATTATTATCATCATTATCAAGAAATTCTTTCATATATCCACTTTCTAAGCTTCTATGACTAGTAATAGTAATATTATCTTTATCTTTTTTTTTTTCATCATCTTCTTGTTCATATTCTCCAAATTCATCAACTTCACTTACACTTTTATAACTTAAATTCTTATTTTTCATACTTAAATTCTTATCACTTTTTAAAGATAAATTTTCTATATAATTTTCATAATTATTATTATCTTTATTTAAAGAATTTTTCAATAAATTTAAGTTAACATCATTTTGATCATTTTCATATTTGAATATTTTATATTCTTTAGTATACATTTGTTCTGCACTTCTTGTACTTCTATTACTAGTAACACTTCCAGCTCTATGAATATGAGTAAAGTTCTTATTAAAAGTATAATTTAAATTTTTAAAATGATTATCTTCACTTATATTATCATTTGATTTTGTATTATTCATTTCTGTTATTATGTTATTTTCACTAATATTCATATTTAAATTATTTAAATTATTTTGATTGTTTATATTTGAAATAAAATTGTGATTTGGTGTTTGATTCATTGTTATATTGTTATTTGAATTATCTATTAAAACATTTCTACCTATTAAAAATATGTTTTGTTCATCTAAGGGATTATATGCATTCACCATATTTATTTCATTTGGTGATAATAATGGTGGAATTTGTAAATTTATTTTTGGGAAAAAATCAAAAGGATTTAATAAATTACTATTTTGATGTAAGTTATTTGAAAAATTTAATCTTTGGATAAAAGGTAATTCTGAAGAAGAAGAATTTATATAATATCTAGGATGAGAAAAAGTATTATTACTACTATTATTATTAGTGTTATTGTTGTTGTTGTTGTTATTATTATTAATGTTATTATTTAAATTATTATTATTATTAGAATTAATATTAATATTATTATTTAAATTGGTATTAATATTATTATTTGAAATATTATTATTAATATTATTATTATTATTATTATTATTATTGTTATTGTTATTATTAACATTATTATTTTGATTATTCCTATTTAATCCATTTAAAATATTAATATTATTAATATTATTATCTCTATCTTGCATAAATCTATGTCCAGTAATACCACTATAAATAGAACTACTTTCATTAGTATACATTGAATAGCCACTAGTACAGCTTATAGAATCAGATAATTCATTATTATTTCTTCCAAAAAGTAAATGAGGATATAAATTAGGATTAAAAATTAAATGAGAAAGTAACAAACTTAAATCACTCATTAATCTTCCACATCTATCTAAAATAGGAATAATTTGAGAAGTAATCATTAAAATTTCAGTTTCATTCATAGAAAAAGGAATAAAATTATTTAAATTTAAAAAATTATTATTTCCATTAATATTAATATCTTCTTTATCTTCATTATTAACAGAGAAATTATCTTCATTCTTATTTAAATTACTATTTCCCCCAAAACCTTTTTTTCTTAATTTATTCATATATTCAATACTTTTATTAATATCATTCATAATAAAAGAAACTTTATCAAAATAATAAAAAACATCAATTGGTCTATGTTGATTTTCAAAATTATTATTAATAAAACCATCAACATTAATACTAGGATAAGGTGATAAAAAAATTGAGTTTTGACTCTGTAAAGTATAAGTTTTAAAATTTGCAATTCTTTGACTTTTAATATCAATCCATTCATCCCAACGATTTCCCCATCCTGAATAATGAACTAGAATTTGAGTATTTTTATTTATTGTTCTTATATTTATAATTTGAGCCTCTAACCATTGATCAATTGTATCTTTTACATCAATCCATTCTCCAATTTCAAATTTTCTTTTATTTAAATTAAATGGTTTTATTGTTTTTGATTGGAGAATTTGAGGATAATTAAATTTATTTTTACATTTTATTATATTTGATATTGTTATAATGTTTTGATATAAACTTTCTATACAGTCACTTGTGTCAAAATGAATATTTCTTTGACGAAAATGACGCATATTATTTCTTCTATTAAAACTTAAGAAAGGAATATTATTATTGTTATTATTTTGAAATATATTATTCTCTTCATTTAAATTTGAATTTAAGTTATTTATTGTGTTTTGATTATTTATATTATTTGTATTTATTGTATTATCATCTGAAAATGTTGTTTTTCTTACTACTAAATGAATTACACTTTCATTTGTTATTTTGTAATATTTTAGTTTTTCTGTGTTATTTTGAAGTATTTTTCCTTGAAATATTAATCTTTGATTTATTATTGGAATATTAAACATTTCATTTATTTTTTCTTTTAAATCATTTACTGTGTTTGAATGTTTCATTGTTATTGGAAATAAATTATCTAAAGTTTGAATTTTTATTGCTATTTCATCTTCCATTTTTATTTTTTATATGTTTTTTAATTTTTATATTTATTTTATTTTTTTAATTTAATTATTAATTTTTTTTTATTTATTATTCATTATATATTTTTTATAAATGTAATAAATTTTATCTTAAGTAAAATTATAAATTTTTTTTTGTATTGATTAATTTATATCTTATTTTTATATATTCAAAAAATTTTCAATACTGATTTAAATACTTTCTATAAATTAAAAAATTCATATTTTTGTATATTTAAAATGATGATTTTTTGAATGTGAAAAAATTGCCTAGATTTGAATTATTATTAATCATATTTTTAATTTTATTATTTTCATAATTTAAATTATTATTCCTTATAGAAATTTGTTTATAATTCCAATCAATTATTTTAGAACTAATCATTCCTTTTTCAATTTTAATTCTATGTAATTTATTTGGAATTTTTCCAATACTAAAATTCCTTTTATTATATTTATCATTATAAATAATATTTCCAAAATTTTTATTTCTTCCATCTTTATTATTAATAATATTATCTAATTTTTTATCAGTATTAACATTTGGATGTGGTGCAGAATAAATTTTAATTCTTTCTTTAATTCTTTGATTATTTTCAAAAAAATTATTATTATTACTATTTCTTTTTATAAAATTTTTCCTATTATTTAATTCAATTTCTCCAATATTAAAATTACTTGATGGTCTTTTTAAAGGAATCATTGGAATTATTATATTATTATTTGCATTTTGAAAAATAAAATTTGAATTTTTAGCAGTTAAAATATTTGTTTTATCTTTACTTAATTCTATTGTATTATTTAAATTAAATAATCTTTTATTTGAATCATGTGTTATCTCACTTGTTGATGGAGTTTCAATATTTCTATCTGATATATTTTTATTTATTTTATTTTTTGTAATTAATTTTTTTATTTCATTTTTTTCTTTTTCTGGAATTAAATTCTTTTTTTTTATTGTTATTTGAAATTTTTTATTTAATTTTTTTCCATTATTTTCTTCTTTTTCTTTATTTATTATATCATTTAAATTAAATCTATTAATTTTTTTCTGACGTGTTGTATTATTTTCAATTCCTTTTCCATCAAGTAAATCAATAATTTCTTTATCTTCATCATATTCTTTTTGTAAATCTAATACAATAATAGGATTTTCTTTTGTTGATTTAATTAAATTATCATTTAAATTATTCTCTTTTAAATTTTTATCACTATTATTTGACATATAATTTTCTTTTTTATTTGTTTCAAAAAAGTCAGATGGAAATGATTTTGGATTACAAATGACTCTATAAATTAATTTTTATATTGTTTACTTTTTCATTTTTGAATTTAATGGACTTAAAAATATTTTTCCTAAATTAAAATTTTGATACTTTAAAGGTGATTCTTTTACCCCACTCATTTATAGTTTTTTTTTTATTTAATAAAAATAAAATAGATTTTTATTCATTTGAAAAAAAAAATTATTAATAACATAATATTAATAGGGAAAAAAAATTTTATATATTATTTTTTTTCTTTATTAATTTAGTAACACTATTATTTTTTGAATTTATTTTTTCTTTTTCATAATTATCAACAACATCTTTATATTTCTCAAATAAATATTTTGTATAATTTGAAGGTCTATTTGTAATTTCTTCATAAGCTTTTATTCCAATTTTAGGATTATTTACAATTATTTCTTTATTTACTTTTTTACTTTTAGTTTTATTTTCTGTTTTATAATTATTATTATTATTTGTTATTGTTGAAAAATTTAATTTTTCAATACTACTATTTAAACTCATTTTATTATTATTTTTGTAATCTTTTGAATTTGAATTTATGTCATTCATACTATTATTTCTTATTTGTCTTTTATCTTCTTTTTTTAAATTCTTTTTGTTATAAACTGATAATTTATAAGAAGTTAATTTTGAAGTTGATTTTGTTAAACTTGTTTTACTTTCTATTTGATTATTATTATTTCTTTCTTTAATATTTAATTTTAAATTATTATTTAGTGATTTTCTTTGAATTTGAGTTTGTGTTTTTAATTGTAAATTATTAATGTCATTATTATTATTTTTTTTAATTGTATTTTTCTTATTAGTATGTAAAGGAGATAATAATCGACTATTTGTTTTATTTGTTTGAGAATTTTTATTATTATTTGATTCAAAAGATGTTGAATTATTTTTTTCTGAAGATTGAATTGAAAAATTTATTATATTATTATATATTAATATTGGTTTATTCTCTTTTGTAAATGATAATATTTTAGATAATTCTTTAGATAACATTAATATATTTTCTTGAACTAAATTTTTAATATTTTGATTTTCATTTGGAAAAATAAATGAAGTATATGAATTTATTTGTCCAATTAAAATATTTATAAATAAATCTAAAACTTTGTTTTTCCTTTCTGATAAATTAGGTTTTAAAATTTCCTTTAACGTAATATAAGAATCCAAAAAATCATTATCGTTATTTTTTTTACTATCACAACTCATTTTATAAAAAAAAATAAAAAAACAAATAAAATAAATGTATAAAAAAAAAATTTAAAAAAAATAAAAAATAACAATACTAAATAAAAACAAAAAAAGATAAATTAAAATAAACATAAATAGAAAAATATTATAAAAACTAAAAAAAAAAAACTAAACAATCTCAACAGGAAAACAATTAATTCCTTCAAAATATCTATAATCGATCATAATAGTAGCAGTAATTAAATCTATTTTATCTCTAGGATTAGCAACTTTAGGAAAAGTAATAATAAAGCAATCACAATCAAAATCAAAATCATTACTTCCTTTAAAAATTTTTCTAATATTTCCTTCAGGTTTATCAATTTTAACATTAGCTCTTCCATCAAAAATCCAAAAATCAATTTCAAAACATTTTCCAATTGAAGTACAATTACAACAAACTCCATATTGACAATAATTAGTATAAATTTTCCATCTTAAAATTTTATCTTGATTATATACAATATATGAAATTGCATATCCACATTCATCTAAAATAAATCCTTTATCAAATTGTTTCATTTCTCTATTTTTTAATCTTGTTTCATATATTATTGGACGATTACAACAAAAGAAAGTACATTCAAATGGTCTTTCATAAACTGCTATTAATTTCTTATAATCTAAATCTTTTTTTTTATTTGATGTTAACATATGAAACATATTTAATTTAAAACTTTTTAATGAATTTGGACAACAATTTCTACAACAACATGATGATTCTTCTTTATATTGAAATAAATATTTTTTTTCTTTTTTTTCATTTGTATAATATACATTATATCTTCCTTGATTTGAACAACATGTTAAAAGTTCTTTAAATTCTAATTTTTCTTCTATTATTATTTCATTTATGTTTTCTAATTCTTTTATGTAATCTGATACTAATTCCATTTGATATCCTTTGTAATAATATGTTTTTAATGGATTTGTTGATGAAAAATTCATGTTTTGTGAATTGTTTATTATCGATTCTTCTTCATTATTTTGATTTCGAGATGATGAATTTTCTGAATTATTTGATATTGTTTTTTCTTTTATTTCTTGATTTGGGAGATTTAATGATTTCTTTAATGAACTTTTCATTTTTTTTATTTTTATTTTTTGGTTTTTTTTATTTCGTTTATACTATAATGGGATTAGTATTTTTTTTCATTTATTTTTTATTTTTTTTTCTATTTAAATATTTTTAATTGATTTTTTATAACTTTTTAAATTTAATGTCTAAGATTTGTAATTGTCCTAATAATATATTAACGATTAATAAAGATGATTATGAGAAAATGATAAAAGAAATTTTTATAAAAGTTAAAAAAGATATTAAAAATAAATATTCATCTTTAATTTATGAAAAAAATTATAATATTGATTCATTTGATAGAAGTTTAAGAAAAATCATTGTTGATTATAATTATTATAATAATAAGAATTATAATAGTTTATTAAGAAAAGCAGAAAATATTTTTTTAAAAAATATTACTAAATATGATGACATTCACAGGAAAATATTATCAAAGCAAAATGTCAGAAAAATAAGTGAACAACCTTATTTTTATTTTAATGAAGAAGAAAATTTAAAAATTAAAAATAAAATATTTAAAAGTAATATTAATTTAAGTGAAAAAGAAAAATATATTTGGGCATTAAACCAAAGAGCCTTTGAAATTGAAGTAGAAAAAAGATTACAAAAAAAAAATAATAAAAACTAATTTAATCATATTATAATTTTTTTTAAATTAACAATAAAAAATTATATCATATTATTTTATCAATTAAGAATTATAAACATAATTCAAGTATTATTTATACTTTAAATATATTATAATTCCAAATTTATTTTATTTTGAATTATCAAATATATTTATATCAAATACTTCAATTAATTTTTTATTTAATTCATTTATTCCTTTATTTTCTTTAACAGAAATATCAAAGTGATCTAAATTATTATTTTTGCAAAAGTCAATGATAGAGTCATTAGTCAAATTAGTATTTATATCAATTTTATTTCTTATAAAAATAATATTTGATAACTTCTCATTTATTTTAATAAATTTATTTTTTAGAATATTAATATAAATATTTTTTGCAAATTCAATAGTTTTTGTGTCAAAAAGATCATAAAAAATAAGATAATAATCAATAATAATTTTAGAATAATTTTTTTCAATTAAATTAATATCATTAACAATATAAAAAGAAAAATTATAAGTTTTTTTATTATGGATAACTTTTGCTATAATTTTTTCATCTTCTTCATATGAAGGATTATAATTTTCATTAAATTTATTTTTTTTTAATAAATTTGAAAAAGAGCTTTTACCAACTTTTCTATCTCCTATAATTAAAATATTTAAATAAGTTCTATTAAAAAAAGTACTTCTTCTTGATTTTCTTGAAGATAAAATTTTTTCATGAAATGGACTTTTACAACTTCTTTTACTAATATTTTCTTTTGAATTATCTGAGAAAAAAGAACTTTTTAAATTATTATAATTATTTATTACTGAATTATTTATTTTATTATTTTGTTCACTTTGATTTAAATGATTAAATCCAGTTTTACTTATTTCTCCTTCATCTAATGTAGGACTTTTTATTATTATATTTGATAATTGTATTAAATTTGATTTATTATCGATTGAATTGTTTTTTGTACAACAATATTCTATATTTCCCATTTATAAAAATTTTATTTAATATATTTTTTAAATTTTTATTATTTTAAAATTATCAATTTTATTTTTATTTTATTTTTTTGGATTTTTTTATATAAATTAATGTTTTATCCTATTTTAAAAAGTAATTTAATAATATGAATGAAGAAGAATTAAATAGAGAAAAGAAAGATTTAATAGAAGAAATTGGCAAAATTAAAGAACAAATTGATATCATGAATAAAGAAATAAAAAGAAAGCCGGAGTATGAAAAAAAGAATGAAGAACTTAAAAACGAAATATTAAAATTAGAAAATCAAATTAAAATAAATAATATACAAATGAGTGGTGATATCACAACTTTATATGATACTGAAAAAAAAGATTTAGAAAATTTACAAAGTGATTTAAATAAATTTAGAGAAAAAATAAATAAATATAATGAAAAAAATGAAAAAGAAAAAATAAAAGAACTGAATAGTATAAAAAATGAAATATCAGAATTAAAAAACCAAAAAAATTATTTGGAAGGATTAATTAAAAAATTAGAGATAGAATTAGAGAATAATCAATAAAACAAAAAATGTAAATATGAAATAAAAATTAATATTATTAAGAAAAGCACAATACATTTTTATTAAGAAATAAATAAAGTTTATATAAGGATTATTTTTATAATGATGAATTTAAATTAAACTCAATTTAACTATATAATAAATAATAACTAAGTATTAATTGGCAGAAATATAATTGAATATAGAATTGATAATTAAATTATAATATAAAATTTAATTAAAAAATTATATATGAAAAATAAAAACATATTTTTTTAGTGATTCTTTTTTATATAATTTAGAATAATTAAATAATTAAAATGACTGATATTAATCAATTAGAAAAAGATATTAAAGACTTAAACAATGAGATTGACAAAATTAATAAAGAAATAGATGAGCTTAATACTTTAAAATCAGAAAAACTATATTATGGAGATTTAAATGCAAAACTTGATAGAGAAATAACAAATTTAAGAAGACAAATTGATCTTTTAAATGCAGAAAACAAAAACCAATCTTATTATCAACAAGAATTAGAAAAAGAAAATAAAGAATATGAATCAATGAAAAATACTTTTGAAAAATTTGAACAAAAATATAAAGAATGGATTGGATGTAATGATGAAAATAAAGAAAAGTTTATTAAAGATATTGAAAATAAAATAAACGAACATAAAAAAATGAAAGAAGGGTTGGTGAAAAAAATAGAGAAAATAAAGAACCAATAAATTTTTAATTTTACTACAATAAAACATAAATGTAAAAATAAAAATATAATGATAAAAATGATTAAAAAATCATTTTAAAAAATATTTATTTTACTTAAATTCAATATAATTATAAATAATAATTAATATCATTTATTTAAAAATATAATTAATCTTAATTGAGAACAGCCAAATTAAATAAATATATTTTAAATTGAATACAGTATTTATAATAAATAAAAATCTTAAAAATGAGGAAATAAAAAATATATTTTATTATTTTTAAATAATATAGAAACATCAAATAATCAAAAGAAAGTACAAAAAAATTAATTAATTAAATCATCAAATTATATTTTAAATAAGAGATATATTCTTTATTGATATTAAGATAGAAAATTTAAAAGAATTAGAAAAAACAAAAAGAGAATATGAACCTTCTAATAAAAAAAAAGAAATAAACGATTTAAAAAATAAAATTAATCTTTTCTAATCATAAATAGAAATTATAATTTTATAATAAAGAATTAGAAAAAGAAAAAATGAAAAATAATTAATGAAGGTCAATTTATCAAAATTTGATAAAGAATTTAAAAAGAATAGAAGAATAAATTTTGTGATGAAAAAATTGTTTTCCAATATAAATTAGGAATGAAATTATAAATTATAAATAAATTAAAAATAAATAAAAATTAATCAACAATTATAAATTTTAATATTAAATATAATTATTTAAAATATAAAAAAATTATTTGATTTGCTGATTAATTTCTTATTTAAAATTGAATTTATTATTTTTATTAACTTAAATATAAAATTAAAAAAAAAGAAAAAAGATTAATAAAAAACTATAAAAAAATTTTCCTTAATTTTAAACATAAATCAAATCTTAAATAAAATATAATTACTTATTTAACAATAAAATAAAAAAATCAAAAAATAAAAAAAACTTTTATAAAATATCCATCATTTTAAGAAATGTAGGAACTTGAACAAAATTATTTATTAACATTTGACAAACTAATTGAATAAAAGTAGAAAAAGCAACAAATTTACAATTAATATCATTAACTTGAACAATAGCCATTATATCAATAGAAGTAGGAAGAATCCATTGAATAAAACAAACCCAAATTAAAACTTTATTATCTTTAACAAATTTTTTTTTAATTACATAGCAAAAAACAATACCAAGAAAAGGTAAAATAATAACTTTTAATATAAGATGAAAAATATAATCAATTATCCTAATAACAGCATTAGAATTTTTTTTATTAATTGTATTTTCATGAAATAAATTTGCACCAATCATTAAAAATCCTAATAAAATATTACAATTACCAATAGTATTAAAAGTATCAAAAAATAAATAAACTGGAGTTGTTGTGTCATAAATCCATTCTCTTATTACTCTTATAAATCCAACAATAAAAGCAATTATTAATCCTATAAAAGGAGAATTAAATATTAATAATAATATTTCTTTTTGAATATTATTTGATTGGAAAAATTTTATTTTTTGATATTTATTTATTTTTGAATAGAAACTTTGTCTTGCTTGAAAATTTATCATTTCTCCTGATTTATTTATTTCATTTTCATTTTGTTCTTGATTTGTAATTTCTATATTGTTTTTATTATTTATTGCATATGAATTATATATATTTTTTACTTCTTCTATTTCTGATTTTGAATAACGATTTGATTTAAGTAAATCATTTTCTTCTATTTTTTTTTCTATATTTTCTTTTTTTTCTTCTTCTTTTTTCTCTTCTTCTTTTTTATCTTCATTTTCATTTAGATTATTATCATTTAATAAATCATTTTCTTCAGTATTTACTTTTGTATGTATATTATCCCAAACTTCAATTGCTTGATTTTCATATGCTTTATCCATTTTAATTAAATTATAAGCAATAAACCAAATAACTAATCCTTGAAAAAAAACATGAACATAACTAAAATCTAAAATATTACTACAAAAAGTTTTTTCTTTATCTAATTTATTTTCTAATAAATAACAAAAAGAATTTATATATAAATAATGAAGTCTTTTAATATCTATAACAGCAGTTAATAAAATAAAAGTAAATCTATATCTTAAATCCATTTTTGAAACAAAACAATAAATGAAACAAATAATAAAAGTTATAACAAAATAAAAAATAAAAGAAATAATAATTACTCCATTTTCTTCAAAATTATATGTATAAGTACTTCTACAAACTTGAATAAATAAATATATTGGAAGAAATATTTCAATATTCATTTTTGCAAAAGCAAATAATCCTTCTTTTTGAATTAAACCTACTTTTCCAAAAAAAAAACCACAAAATATCATAAAAGCATATGGGATTTGGGAAGTCATTAATGCTCCTATTAATTTTCCATATGGTAAATTTGGTTCACTCATTTTTTTTATAAATTTTTTTTTTGGTTTTTTTGTTTTTATTTAATTTGATGTTGTTAATTTATTTTTTTTAATTTTTTTTTTTTAAAATATTAAATAAAACAATTAATTAATGCTATTTTAAAATACATAATAAATAACAAGAAATCAAAAAGAAAAAAATTTTTTTTTAATTTTTCATATCAAAAAATAAAAAAATCAATTAGTCATAAAAGCATCATAAGATAAAAAATTAGGTTTTGGTTTTGAATGTGACTTTATTAAAGAAGGAATAGTAATAACATTATTATTTCTATAGGAAGAATTTTCTCTTGTAGTAAATACTTCATCATAAATTGATTGTTTATTTATATGAGGTTTTATTTTAGAAAAATCTAAATAAGTATATGAATTAGTTGAACTATTTAAAGAAGAATTTTTTAAAACACTTTGATTATCTTCTTTAGTATACTTATCAATATTTTTTTTTATTTGTTTTAACATTTTTATTCTTGTTGATATTGGAAAAATATTCTTACATTCATTTAATTTTTGTTCATTCCAAGATTCTTCAAAATCTATATTTGTATTATTTGATTTTTTATTAATATTAATGTTAATATTATCATCTTTGTTACTAAATAAATTACTTTCATTAGTTTTATTTTCTTCATTTGTAAATTCATTATTAATATTTGATAAATGTCTTATTTTCTCAGTATCAAAATATTTATTATTATCAAAATTTAATTTATTTGGACTTGAAGTTTTATAAAAAATTGAATCTTGTTTTTCAAATTGTAAATTTTTATCCCAATTATTATTAAACACTAATGATAAAGGACGATTTCTTCCTTTATTTTCAATAGTAATACTTTGAGAATCAACTTTAAAATTATTATTTGAATAATCTTTTATATATTTTAATTTTATTTGATTTATTTTATCAATTGCACTTTTTGCAGATGTTAAATTATAATAACCGTATTTTTGTTTAATATAATCAATATTTAATTTTGCATCATTTGTAGATGATAATAAAGAAGGATTTATTTTAAAAGGTATTGATGTTGATGTTGGATTTGGATTATATCTTGTATTTTGAAATAAAAAATTTCTTACTCGATTTTTATTATCAAGAGAATTTAAAAAAGAATTTAATTTCATTTTTTTTACTTATTATTTTTTATTAATTATAATTTAATTAATAAATAAAAAAGTTTTTTTTTAGAATATTTTTTCGTAAGTTAATATTTAATATTTACAATTATGAATTGAAAAATATTATATAATATTCAAATAAAATTTTATTTGGAAGGTTTAAAATATTGTAATATTGCAGAATATTTATCACTATAAGTACTAATTGAACGAGCATCATTTTCTTTTTCTTTTTTATTACTAAATAATCCACCACTTCCAAATTTCATAAATTCCAATTTTGCTTTTTCAAATTCATTTAAATCAATAGATTTAATATCAATATCATTTCTACTTTTTAAAGGAATATGTTTAATAACTCTTTTTTTTTTTTTAATATCAAATATTTTTTTTATTGGTGTTAAATTCATTTCTTTAATAAAATTACTATGAACACCATGATTTCTTTCTAATAATTTATTTTTTATTTTTTGAGCTTGACAAATAGGACATTTATCAATATTTCCAAAATGTTTTGAATATTTAAAATCTTCAAAATGATATTTATGATTATTATTATTTAATTCATTATTATTATTATTCATATCATTTTGAATACTGAAAATTGTTCCATTTTTATTTTTTGGTATTCTTATCATACTTAATGTTCTATTTCTTCCTGAATAATCATTATCTTTAATTGAACTTATTGAATTATTTGAATTTTCTTTTTTATTATTACTTATAAATTTAGGAGGTAAAATTGTTTTTTTTATTATTTTTGATGATTTTACTTTTTTTCTATTTGATAAAGTTTTATTACTTTCTACTTTTTTATACATTTCTACATTTGTATTATTATTTTTCCCTGATGATCTTGAAGAAAAGGAATTTTTGTTTTGAATTATATTTTTTGAAATATTTTTTATTGGTGATAAGTTTTTTTTACTTTTGGTTTTTATTAATTTTGGTTGAGATAAAAAATCTTTTTTGTTTAAATTTGATATATTATAATTTAAATCTTCTTTATTTATATGTTTTGGTATTTTTGAAGTAATTTTTTTTATTTTTATTATAGATAGATTATTATTATTTGATGTTATACTTGATAATCTTTCTGTTTGTTTATTATTATCATCTATTTGAGTATTTGTTTTTAAACTTAATATTCTTTCATTATTTGATTTATTTATTTCTTCATTTTCTATTTTGGAATTTATTTCATTTTCATTTTCCTTTTCTGGATTTATTTTTTTTGATTCTTCTTCTTTTGATTTATCTATACTTTTTATTATTGATTTTATATTTTCATCACTTTCATTTAATTCTATTTTTTTTTCATTTTTACTATTATTTTTATCATCATTTAACTTGATTATATCATTATTTTCTTTATTTTCATTATTAATTTTTTTATCTTTAGATATGATTTTACTTTTTGATTTATTTTGACTTTCATTTAAATCATTTTTATTTTCATCTTTATCTTCTTTTTTACTTTTATTTATTTTATCTTTATTTATTGAAATATTATTTTTACTCTTTTCATTATTTCTTTCACTTGTATTTAATAATTTACTATTATCTTTTATAATTTTACTAGCATTTTTCTTTTTTATTTTAATTGAACTTTCATCATTTTTTTTTGTTTTATTTAAACTACTTTCATCATTTTTTTTTGTTTTATTTAAACTACTTTCATCATTTTTTTTTGTTTTATTTAAACTACTTTCATCATTTTTTTTTGTTTTATTTATACTTAAATCTTCTTTTTTACTAATTTCAATTTGATTTTCATTATTATCTTTTTTCTCTTCAATATTACTATTTTCATTTTTAATATTATTTTCATTTAAATTATTTCCTTCTTCTTCATTATTACTCAAACTTTTCTTTTTTAAATTTAAATCATTACTTTTTTCTTTATCATTATCATCATTATTTATATCTTTATCATCATCAATTTTATCTTCTTCCTTATTTTTAATTTCATTACTATTAATATTACTTTTATTATTATTATTTTCTCTCTTCTCATCTTCATCATTTGATAAAGGAGGAATAAATTTATTTTCAAATTTTTCATCTGTATCTTTAATATAATTAGGTATATTATTACTTGAATTTAAAAAATTAGAATTATTATTATTACTATTAATTACACTAGCATCAAATTTAGAAATTTTTAAATCATCTTTTTTTTCACCTAAAATATTAATTTGAAATTGTTTTGATTCAACTAAATCTGTTCTTATTATTTGTTTTTGTGAATGAGAAATTATTTGAAATTCTGTTTTTGAACTTAAAAAATCTTCTTCTGAACATTTTTTTTTTTTATTTATATATGATAGATTAAAATTATTTTCCTCATATGGAATATGTATTTTATTATTTATTATTTGAAAATTCATTTTATCTATTTTTTCTGTCATTTGTAGTGATTTCATTATTATTTCTTTTTCATTTATTGTTTCTTTTTCATTTACTTTTTCTTCTTCTTTTTTAATTACAATTTCATCTTCTTTTTTTTCTTCTTCATTCTTAATTTCATTTTCATCTTCTTTTTTTTCATCTTCATTTATTTTTTCTTCTTCTTTTTTTTCTTCTTCATTGTTAATATCATTTTCATTTTCTTTTTTTTCTTCTTCTTTTTTAATTATATTTTCATCTTCTTTTTTTTCATCTTCATTTACTTTTTCTTCTTCTTTTTTTTCTTCTTCATTTATTTTTTCTTCTTCTTTTTTTTCTTCTTCATTTATTTTTTCTTCTTCATTTATTTTTTCTTCTTCTTTTTTGTCATCTTCATTTATTTTTTCTTCTTCTTTTTTTTCTTCTTCATTATTAATTTCATTTTCATCTTCTTTTTTTTCTTCTTCTTTTTTAATTACATTTTCTTCTTCTTTTTTTTCTTCTTCATTTATTTTTTCTTCTTCTTTTTTTTCTTCTTCATTATTAATTTCATTTTCATCTTCTTTTTTTTCTTCTTCATTTTTAATATCATTTTCATCTTCTTTTTTTTCATCTTCATTTACTATTTCTTCTTCTTTTTTTTCTTCTTCTTTAATAATATTATCATCTTTTTTAATATCTTTATTATCTCCATATTTGTTTTCATTATTTAAATTTTCTTCATTTTCTTCTGAATTAATATTATTATTCTCATTCTTTTTTTGTTTTAAATTTATAATTTTTTTATTACTATTAGTTTTATTATAACGATTATTACTTTGATCATCTTTAATTTTAAAATTTAAATGAAATTTTGCTTTATTTTTTTTTAAATCAGAATATTCACCATTAACTCCTTTATCATATATTAAATCTTCTATATTTTCAACAAGAATATTTCCATCTTTATCAAATTTATATGAATGATCATTTGCTGAACTATTTGTTATAATATGTGTATTATGACTTTGTTCCATTTTAATTTTTTATTTTATTATTTTATTCATTCTTTTTTAATATATAAAATAATAATTTATAATTAAATTAATATTTAATTATTTCATGATTGATTTGTTTAATTTAATAATTATATTATTTTTATGTAGCCATTATTCATTTTAAATATTAGATTATTTATTCACTTTTTATTTATATTTTTAATTTGTCTAAATAATTTCTTTCCTATATTATTATATTACAATTTTTGTTTGATTTATAAAATATTTGATAAATAATAAAATCCTCTCTTAAATGAAAATTAGATAGATTTAAATAATTTAAAAATATTTAAAAAATATATTTCAAAATACATTATATGAATTTTTATAAAATCTTTATAATCTGTTTTAAGTTTTATCATTTAATTATTTGTATATGAAAAATTATCATTTATTTGGTTAAAAATATTCAAATAAATGTTTGAATCATAATTTAATTTATTATAAATGATTTTGGTAAATTTGATAATTTTAAATTTCTTTTTTTTATTAATAAAAGTAAATCATTAATTGATGATTTATTGAGATTTTATTTTTGAAATATTCATATTTTTTAAACTAATTATTTTATTATATAACCTTTAATAAATATTTTCAGAAAATCTTATTATTTAATTATTTGTATAAATTAATTTTAGATTATTAAATAATTTTATAAAATATTATTTAAAGAATTTATCATTATATTATTATTATGTTTTAAATTATTTATTCCAAGTTTTAAATTTTTATTGATTTCTTTATTTTTTATTAATTGATTCATTAAATATTTATTTTCTTCTTTTTTTCTTTTAACTTCAATATTTATTTTAGTTAAATCTTCACATTCTAAATTATTTTCAGTAGTTAATTTATACATAAATAAATTTAATTTATTATTTTCTTCAGTTATTTTCATTAAATTTCTTTTTAAAGTATCAATTTCTAATTTTAAATTAGGAATATCTTTATCAAAATGATATTGTTTATGTCTAATTTCTTCAGATTTAAAACAATAATTTATATTTTCATCATGTAAATTAGTATTATTATTTATATTTCTTTCTAACTCATCTTTTAATTGAAAAATTTTTTTTTCTAAAGTTTCAATATTTAATATTAATTCATCTTTCTTATTATTTAAACTTTTTTTTTCTTCTTCAAAATTAGGAATTCTCTCAAAAGCATTTTTTAAAATTAAAATATTTCCAGAACAAGGATTTAAATGAGCACTTTTCATCCTAATTTCTTTTGATCTATTTCTTGAATGTTTACTTGAACGAGAAATATTATCATTTGAAATTTTAATTAAATTAATATTAGGATTTTCAAAATTAATATTTTTAGTTTGATTTCCAACAAAATCTTTTAAATTTGATAATATATTATTACTATCAGTTAAACATCTTTCTTTTCTATTTGAGATAAATCTTATTGAAGAATCTGCTGTATCTTTATATGATAAACCAGATGATTGTTTTAAAGGAAAAGTTTCAACTGAACCTTTACTGTATATTGGAAAATTTAAAGGATGATTATTTTTATTTTCTTCTTCATAATATCTCATAATTGATTTTGGTTTTTTATTATTTTTTAAAATAATATTCATTTGTTCTAACATTTTTTTCTTTTTTTTTGTTAATTTGTTATATAGGAAATTATATTTTTTTTTCAAATTAAAATATAAAAAATTTAAAATTTAATTTTTTTCATATAACAATAAATATTTAAAACTTTTTTTATTCATTTTATAAATTCATAAATAAATCTTTTTTATTTCTTTTTAGGATTAATTACAACTTTCCCAGAATTTCCTTTATTAATATTAGTTAAAATAATAGGATTATTTTTAGGATTTTTAATAATAACTGGTCTATTAGAAATATCTTTCTTTATAACAACAGGATTTAATTTTTCAGAATGAACTTTAATAGGACTATTTGGATTATTTAAAATAGTTTTATTATTATTAATATTATTGTTATTATTACTTAATTGAGTATTTGAATTTGGATTAATCATTATTTTTGGTTTTTTATTATTATTTATATTAATTTTAGGTCTATTTGACATTGGATTTATTACTTGATTATTATCAGTTTCTTTTTTTAATTTTTCTAACTCTTTATTTATTTGAGCAAAGTCTTGATAACTTTTTCTTAATAATTCATCATAATCCATATCATCATCTTCAATATTGTCATCTTCTTCTTCATTTTTGTAATTTTGACTTGTTATTGTATTTGATTTATTTGTTGAATTATTTGTACTCATTGTCTTATCTAATAAATCTTTATATTCTTTTTTTAATGTTGTTAATTCTTCTTTTAATTTTATTTTTTCTATATCTTCTTTATTATTATTTTTTAATGTTTTGATTATATTTTTTAAATTTTCTATTTCTTCATTTTGCTTATTTACAATATCAAATAATTCTTTATTTTGTTTTTGTAAAGATTTAACATCATTTAAATTAGGATCATAAATAACCTTTTTTGGCTCATTTAAATTTTGATTATTAATAAATTGATTATTATTTTTTTTAAAGCCAATTTGAGTTTGAGAATAATTTATATTTATATTATTATTATTATCATCTTCTTCATTTTCTTCTTCAAATAAATCATTATTTTCACTTTTATTATTTTGATTAATTAAATTATTATGATTTTTTATAGTAATCCTACTTGACATAGGACGATTTGTTGTACTTTTATAAATTGGATTATTTTCTATTACAAATTGTTCTGCTTGTTCTCTTTCTTTATCTGTAATTTTTTCATTATCTAAAATTTGTAAATTTTTATATTTATGAATAAATAAGTTTTTATATTGAAACATTTCATCAATGAAAGGATTATCTTTAATAGTTAATTCATTTAAATTTATTAAATTTTGTAATGTTCTCATTGTACTATTTTGATATTCTAATTTATTTAAATGTAATTTTAAAACTTTTAATTTAGGACATTGATTTAATGAAGTAATAGAATTAATTTGATTATTTTCTACATTTAAATATTCTAATTCGGGTAAAGATTCAACAAAAGAAATTTCATTAATAACATTATCATTTAATTCAACAATTTTTAATTTTCTAAAAAAACGTAAATCATAAGAATAACTAATCCAATTATAAGATAAATTAATTTTAGTTAATTCTTCTAAATTTTCAAAAGAAACTTTTCTATTATTCATAAAAGAAGCAATATTTTTTCTAGAAAAATCAATTTCAATAATATCATCATAATTATCTGTATTTTGATTTTCAAAAATCATTTCTTCACTAATTTCAATAATTTTATTATCTTTAATATTACTTCTAATCTCTTCTCCATTATATAATTTTTCTGATATAATTTTATTATTAATTAAACTTTTTGGTCTTTCATTTATTTCATCAAATTCATTTTCATTATTTTCATTGGTTTCATTCTTTAAATCTTCATTTTCATTTTTTTCATTTGATAAATTAATATTTTCTTCTTTTTCATCTTCTTCATAATCATCATTTAATCCTATTAAATCATCATAATTTGGTAATTCTGGTAAATCTAATTGTTTATGAAAATTTTCTCCTTGTGTTTCTGCATATTTTTCTAAAGAATTAATTTGAGAAAATAAATTATCTAAAATTTTTTTTTCTTTTTCTTCTTTTAATTCTTTTGTTTCCACTTTTGAAATTTGTAATTTTGGATGACGTGTTTTAATATGAGTTTCTAATTCTTTTTGAGTTGAAAATCTTCTTCCACATTCATCTCCATTTTCTTCTACATTTGGACATTTGAATTTTAATTGACTGGTCATGTTTGTTTTTTTTTATTTTTTTTTTAATTTAATTAATTTTTTTATTTATGAATTATGTGAATTTAAAATTATATTATTATTTTTTTTTAATGGGGATTTTATTTATTTTTGAGAAAGGATTAATTTTTTAAATTTTTTTTATTTTTTTTAATTTATTAAATTTAGTTTCTTTTTTAATTTTTTTTATGAGTTTTTTTTAAATTCTAATAAAATTAATATTTCAATGTATTGAATTTTTAAAATTATATTTAAATTAGATATAAATTTTTATCCAAAACTAACGATTGTGAATAAAAAAATAAAAAATAATATATAAGAATTTATAAATTTAAGTGATATCACAAATTAATTTATAAAAAGTAAACATAACGTTAAAAAAAAATAAATGTCTTTCGAAAATTTTAATCAACTTTATCAAGAAAAAGAAAAATTATATGAATTTATGAATAATAATAATATAAAATCAAATCAAGTATCATTAACTCAACTTCAAATACAAAATTTAATATATTTATATTATTATTACAACGAAGCAACATCTTCAATAATAAACGGTAATAAACAAAATGATTTATATAATAATATCCCATTTATAAACTTTGATATTAATTCAAATATACAAAATTTAAATATTAATAATATTAGAAATTATGAAAAAAAAAAAGAAATATCTTATAATAATAGTATTAATAATATAAATATAAACAAAATGAATATTAATAATAATAATTTATATAATTATATAAATAATAATCAAGATATTATATCATCAAAAAATTTCCCAATTATTGAAGGAAAACAATATGTAATAATAAAACACAATTCAAAAAAAATTTTCTGTTGTAAATACCCAAATTGCAATTGTATATATCGTTCGAAAGAAAATTTAGTTTTGCATTTTCGAAATAAACATTTAATGGAAAAGCCATATCATTGTAAATATTGTGATGCATGTTTTTCTCATAGAAATGGAAAAACTTATCATGAAAGAAAAGAACATACGAAAATTTTTCCACACAAATGTCTATTTCAAAATTGTCAAATGAAATTTGCAAGTAAAAGTGCACTTAATTATCACTTAAAACATAGACATCCTGAAAATTTCATTATGAATAATATTAAAAATGAACATTAATTCATGTTTATATTTTATTATTTTTTTTGGTATTTTTTTTTGTTTTTAGGTATTATTAGCATATATAATTGTTTTATTGACTTTGTTTCAAATGTGATTAATATTGTTTTATAATAAGATATGATATTTTATTATCTGATACATAGTATCTATATATTATTTAAAACATTTGTTTTATTTTTTGAAACAATTTAGATATAAATATATAAATGATTACTAAATAAAAATGAAGCATATATTTTTTTAAATATCTTCTTAAACTTATTTTTACTTTATTTAATTTAAATGTTTTAAATATAATCATTTAAAATAATAAAAAAACATATCTTAATAAATCACAATATAACAAAAATTTATTTTTTCAAATAAACTTCTTCTAATTTTTCATTCATATTTTCTTGTAAAAATAAATTAAATTTCCCATTACTAACACTTAAATAACTTCCATTACAACTCCAGAAAATTTTTAAAACACTAAATTGACAATTAAAACTAGAAGAGCAAATCCATTTTCCAATTTTTAATTTTAAAATTTTAACAAAGCCATCATCAGTCCCAAAAGCAATAGTCTCATTAGCATAACCAATATAATTTAACCAAGAAATACATTTAATTGCATGTTCATAACTAAAAATAATTTGACTATTAAAATTTTCAATATTATTATTATTACTAATCCATAAAATAATTTTTCCATCAACACCACAAGAAACAAATCTTAAAGGCATTAAATAATCATTTAATAAATTATTATTATTTTTATCATTATCATCTTCATCAAAATTAATATTTTTAATTGAAGGTCCCCAATTAATACAATTTACTCCTTTTTCATGCGCATTATTAATTTGATATGAAAAAAATGAATTATTCTCTTTTTTTAATTCATGTAAACTAATTGAACCATCACTTGAACAACATAATAATATTATACCATATTCTTTTGGACAAAATTCACATGAATTAATTGAATTTTGATGATTGTAAGTATAAATATTTTGAAAATTATTTTTTGAATTTTCATACCATATTATTACTTTATTATCATTTCCACATGATGCTAAAAAATTTCCTAATTCAGAATTAGAAAAAGATATATCCCAAATAGAATTTGAATGTCCTTTTTCATAAATTATACAATCTGGATTTTTATTTATTTGATTTTGGTTATTTGTTTCTTCTATTGAAAATATACAAATTTTACCCTCATTATCACATGTTGCACATCTTTTCCCATCTTTTGAATATTTTAATGAGTTTATATTTGATAAATATGATGATTGAATTTCAAAATTTTTATTCATTTTTTTATTTATATATTTTTCAAATTTTTAAATGTAAAATAATATTAAAATAAATATTTAATTGTTTCTCTAGTGACATTCATAATTATTCTTTTTTAAACATTGTTATATTGGGTTTTAATTTCATTTAAATAATTTATATCTTTTTCAGTTAAATTTGTATTATTTATATAAAAGATATAATTCAGTGTTTTCATCAGATGTAAAATTAAGGGTTTTAGTAATTTAGTATTAATTTTATTTATTTCACAAAATATTTTTACAGTTCGAAACATATCATCATATCTCCTAATATTAAAAACTAATGTTTCACTTTTTGATATTTTTATATTTACATTCAAAATTTCTGTGTTTTCTTTTAATTTATTATCATCATTTATGTCTGAATTTTGATTAATAGAAACATTTTGATTTGGAGATATATTATTATTATTTAAACTTGATTTATTTACCTTATTTACATTTAATAAATTTTTATTATTTATATTATTTGTTATATTTTGATAAAATGGTTTATTTATAAAATTTGATTGGAAAATATTTGGTTTAAATAATACTTGATTTTGATTATTTAAATTTAAATCATTTAATTTATAGTTTTTTGGTATATAAAATGCTGAATTTATATCATTTTCACTTAAATTTATTATATTATTTTTACATAAAAAATATGATAAATCATTATTCTCATTTTTTTCAGAATAAATAGAATTATAATCATTATATATTATCTCATCATTCATTAAATCATTCTTTGAATCATTATTAATTTCAATATTATCATATTTATTAAAAGCATGTTTTGAATTTGTTTTGATTAATTTTATATTTGAAAAATTTTTTATTGAATTCGAATTATTATAAGTCAATAAATCATTATTAATATTTAAATTATAATTTGAATTATTATTAATATTTTCATTTGAATTATCTTCAAATTTATTCTCCATTAAGTTTGTATCTTCGAAAGTAGAAAAACTATTAATTTTAATATTTGTGATTTCGTTGTCAATTTCTTTCAAAATTCCTTTTCTTTTTCTTAAATGATTATGATATTTATTATATTGAGACTTGAATTTTTTATAATAATCATAGGAAGGTTTTTTTTGATAAACATATCCTATTTTTTTTCTTTGAATTTTTTTATTCATTATCAGTTAGACAAATTAATTTATTACTCAAATTGTGAAACTTAAATATAAAAACGAAATAAATTTAATTTTAAAAATATAAAATATTAAATAATCAAATTAAAATATAACTGAAATAATAAATAAATTATGAATAAAAAAAATAATAAAGAATTTAATATATAACAAACTAATTATTATTATTTAAATATTCATTAATATAACTTGAACAATTTTCTTTTAATAAAAATTCAAAAATTCTTTTAAAGGATATACTTCTTTTCAAATAGGAATCCATATGTTCATAAGATAAACCATTTTGAATTAATTTAATTTTATCACTAACAATAGAATTTTGTTGTTTTATAGTTAATCCTTTTCCAATAATAATACTTTGACCAATTAAAGTAGAAATAACAAAAACACAAACAGGAATATCAGAAAGAATTGTTATTAAAGATAAAGGATGATAATAATTATCAAATTGTCCTTGATAATTTTTTTTATTTAAATAAAATACTGTTATAAATAATCCAATTGGAATTAACATTAATAAAGAAAAGCCAATCATATTAAAAAATGAATTAGTTAAAGCAAATATTAAAATAACAATTAAACCAATAGATATAAAAATATAAATTTTATATTTTGAATATAAATTTTCACTAAGATTAAAATTATATTTTACAATAATAAAAACAAAATGATAAATTG
This sequence comes from Isotricha prostoma, assembly GCA_023807205.1. Lineage (NCBI taxonomy): Eukaryota > Ciliophora > Litostomatea > Vestibuliferida > Isotrichidae > Isotricha > Isotricha prostoma. The sequence continues at coordinate 25,358 of JAJMZS010003079.1, forward strand.
AAGTAATTGCACAAATTAAAGAAGAAAAAGAACCAAATAAAATAAATAAATAAAAATTTTTGTGATTTCTTCCTCCAACACAATTACTAATATAAGGGCAATGATGATCTAATTCTAATATACAATTATCACATATACTACAATGAGATGATTTTGGTGGTCTCATTATATTACAAGTTTTACATTTTCTATTTTTAAATATATGAGGAGTTATTATATCAATTTCTTCTTCTTCTTTTGATTCTTTTTTTACAAAAATTAAACTGTTATTTATATCTAATTTATTTGATAATGTGTTGTTATTTGAATTTTTATTTTTTATTTCATTTTCATTTGAATTGTTTATTTCTTTTTGTATTTCATTTTCTTCTTCATTTTCATTTTCATTAAGATTATTTTGAATTTTTGATGATATTTTTTGTTCATTTATTTTAAATATTTTTGAATCATTGTTTGTATTTTTTTCTTTTTTATTTATAGAGTTTTCATTCTCTTTTTTTAATTTTAATTTTTCACCTTCTGATATTGTTTTTTTTATATCTTCATTTAATTCATTTTCATTTTTATCAATAGGGAATTTATTTGAATTTCTTGGAATAATTCCAGGTTCTTTAAAAAAACAAAGTAAATAATTATATATCATTATTAAAAATAAAATTGATGTAATTATAAAAAGAGAATAATGATAAAAACTTCTTAATGTTACTATCCAAAATACTAAAATAAATATATATAAAGTTGTCATTTCAAATACTACTAAATAATCATGTTTATATCCTATTACATATTTTTTTTTACATAAATGTAATATGAAATTATTTCCAAATGGTTTAGTTTCTTTCATTTAAAAAAAATAATTGATGAAATTATTATTTTTTTTGATTTAAATTGTTAATTTAATTAATTTTTTTTACTGTTTTAAATGAATGGGAAAACTAATAAAAAGAAACTTGTTGTTTCAAATGTTGATAAAGATAAGGAAAAATTATTATTTAAACAGCAATTAGACTTTGCTTCTGATATTTTTAAAAAATATTGTGGTGGAGAAAATATACAAAATAATGAAATAGAAACTAAAATAAATGATAATAAAAAAAATATTATTAAACCTAATATTAAAATAAAATCTAATAATAATAATAATAAAAAAGGACAAACACAAGGTCAATTTATTTCAAAAAATAAATTAAATGAAAATAATATTAAAAATAATTTTGCAAAACAAAATAAAAGCCAAAATAATTTTAAACAAAAAATTCCTAATCAAATAAATGAACCTACAAAAGAAGAAATGGATATTAATTTATTAATTGCAGAACATAATGCAAATATAGATCAAATGAAAAATAACCAACAAATAAATCAAATAGAAGAAGAAGAAAACATATTAAATATCCAAGGATTGAATAATAAAATTAACATAATAGAAAATCAAAATGATATTAATTATAATAATCAATTAAACAATATTAATAACAATATAATCAATAATAATAATAATCAATTAAACAATATTAATAATAATATTAATAATAATAATAATCAATTAAATAATATTAATAATAATATAATCAATAATAATAATAATCAAAACAATACAATTCAAAATGAAAATATATACCAATCATCACCATTAAATGAATTAATAATAGAAAAAATAGAGAATAAAAACCAAATAAATATCCTAAATCCAAAAAATCAAATACAAGAAAGTATAAACCAAGAAATAATATTAACAGAAAAAGAAAAAGAAGAATTAAGTAATTTACCATATGAAGAAAAGCAAAAAATATTAATAAAAATAGAACGACAAAAAAAAGCCGAAGAATATAAAAAAATTTTAGATGATCAAATGTTAGCAAATCAATTATATAAAGCCCAAAATCCAAAAACTGAAAAAATAAATCCAAGATTAGAATTACCAGTAATTATTAATCCAAATAAAAATTATTTTGATTATACACAAACTAAAATTAAAGGAAATCAATTACAAAACATTTTACCTGAAAATGTAATTCAAGCTGAACAAAATATTGAAAGATATAAACAAATATTAGAAAATTTTTGTGATAGTAAAATGAAAATTTTAGATGATAAAAATAAAGTTAATAATGAATTAATTGTTAAGAAATATAATAAAATTTTAAATAATTTTTTAGATGAAAAAATAGGCAATATTGAAAGAGAAATTGAAGAAAAACAAAATGAAGGTGATTACACAAATAATACTATAAATATTGAATCAAATGATTTTTCTTCTTATAATAATAGTAGTAAATATTATGATAATAATGGAAATGAATTTAATGCAAAAGAAAATTTAAGAAATTTAAGGGAGATTCAAAATAATAAAAAAAAATATCCAATAAAAATTAATCCTAAAAATAATTTTTATAAGGATGAAAAGAATAATAATAAGAATAATTTTAATAATAATATAAATGAAAATATAAAATATGATTCAAATATAAAAAGAACAAATAAAAGTTCTAATATGAATACAAAATTTAAAATTAAAAATAATTCTAATCAAAAAGAAAATATTAATAATGAAAAGGTAAAAAGTAAAAATAAACCATATTTATCATTAGAAAACAAAAAGAAACCAAAAACAACTGAACCAGGGAAAAGAGTAATAAAAAAAGTTAATCAAGATAATAATAATAATAATTCGAAAAAAAGATCTATTACAGGATATAAAACTAATTTTATGAATAATAATAATAATAATATAAAAAATGAAGATGGTAATGTTTTACAACAATTTAATGATATTCAAAATTATGTTCAAGATCTTCTTATAAATTATAAGAAATAATATTATAAATAATTGGAATATAATTTAATTAATAAATTAATAAAATATTTTTTAAATTTTAAAAATATATTTTAATTATTTAAATGAAAGTGAAAGAAGATGATAAAGAAGAAACAAAAGAAGAACAAAAAGAAGAACAAAAAGAAGAAGAAAAAAAAGAAAAAGAAGAACAAAAAGAAGAAGAAAAAAAAGAAAAAGAAAAAGAAAAAGAAGAAGAAAAAAAAGAAAAATTAACATATAAAATATTTTTTAATAATCCAGATTTAAAAGGATTTTATATAGCATTTTTATCAATTTTATTTTTGCCAACAACATTTTTTTTTATATCAAGATATATTTTTAAATCATTAGGATTTTCAAAAGCAAAACAAGATGCTTTTGGAATGATATGTTCAGTCATAATTATTTGGTTTATTTTAATTTCATTTATTATTATATATTATTTAGATGATTTTAAAAAAGTTTTTGGTAGCGAAAATAAAATTGAAAAAAAAAATAAAGAAATTAAAGAAAAAAAAGAATAAATAAAATAATATATTTATACTAATAATAATTAAAATTATTTAATTTTAAATAAAAAATTTATTATTTATTATGAATAAAGAAAATAAAGAAAATTTACTTGAAAAAAAATTAGAAGAAATAAATACAAATAAACAAGGAAAACAAATGGATAATTCACAAGTATTAAATGTAGTAGAAAAATATATTTCTTTAATAATAATGGAATTTAAAGACCACTTATTTAAATATAATTCAATGTTTACTAATATAACTAATAATACTAAAATACATTTTGAATTATTTAATGATATTGTTAAAGATTATGTTAATGAAATAGAACAAAATCAAAATTCTTTATATGAAATGATATCAAAAATGGCTATTATAAATGATGAATTACCAAGAGTAGAAGAATTATATTATAAAATAAAAGAAATGAGAATAGGTTTAGAAAAAGTTTATAAAGAATATTTAAAACAAATGGAAAAAAAAGAAAAAAATAAATAAAAAATTCAATATAAAATATGAATAAATATGTATTTTTAAATTTAAATAGAAAAAAAAAATATATACTATTATTAAAAACAATAAATACAAAATAATTACTTTTTATTAAATATTAAAGAAGCAGAACCACTTTTAGTTAAACTTGACAAAGGTCTATTAAATTTTTTTAAAGAATTTGAATTAATTAAAGTATTATTTCCTAAACTATTAATATTACTTAATGACTTTTTATTTGAGAAATTGTTATTATATATTCTTCTATTTAATGCTTTAGAATATTTAGAAAATTTTTTTGAATCACTTTTTATTTGATAATTACTTTTTAATAATAAATTTTCATTATTTAATCTTTCAATTGATTTTAATTGTGATTTTATAATCATTTCTTTTTTTAAATTTCTATTAATTGTATCATCTAATTTTATTCTTAATTTTTCTTTTTCATTTAATACTTTTGTATCTGGATTTAATGAATCTGGAATTGCAATTAATTTTTCAATTGATATATTATTTAATAAAACTTTTTCTAGTTTTTGTTTTAATTCTTCATTTTCTTTTTCAAGTTTTTCATTTTTTTTTATTGCTTCATTCACATGATTCATCAAAATAGTATTTGAAGAATATATAGAATTATTTGACATTTTTTGAATTGGGTCTATTTTTAATAATTTAAAATCACCTTTATTTAATAAATTATTATATTTTGAATTTACTTCTTTTAAAGTTATTGGGAATGAAAACATATTTATACTTTTTTCTGTATTATCTAATAATTCTTGGAATTTTTCTTTTGATAAAATAAAATTATTAAATTTTTGAATTGATGATGAATAATTATATGATGAAAATTCTTTTTTGTATTTTTGAAATATATTATTTATTAACTTATATAATAATACACTTTCTCTTATTATATTATTATAATTGTTTTTATTATCTTTACTTATTTCTTCTAATTTATTTTTTAATATTGAATTTTCTTCATCTTTTAATTGAATTATTTTCTTATATTTATTTTCTAATTTTTCATTTTCTTTTTTATTATTTTGAGTTATTTGACTTAATTCATTTTTTAATTTTTGATCATATTCACTTTGAATATTATTTTTAATTTCAGAAATTTTTTTTTTTATATCACAATTTTCATTTAATATATTTGGTAAATTATTAATAAATTTAAATTTATTATCATTTTCTTTTTTATATTCATCAATAATTTGATTTAATTTCTTATTTTCATTTTCTAATTCATTTAATTTTATATCATGATCAAGATGAATTCTTAATTTATTATTTTCTTGATTACCTCTTTCTTTAATATCATTTAAATATTCAATCATATGTTTATCTTGTAATTTAATTTCATTTAATTGATTATTTTTTTCAATTTCAAGATTTAAAGATTTAATTTGTTCTTTTAATTTTTGAATAGTATAATCATTATTTTTTAATTCAATAAATGCATCTCTTATTTTTTTTGCATATTTAAATTCTTTTGTATCTTCATTTCCAGATAGTAAAACATTGATATCACCTTGAAAATTAAAAGCTTTTTTTAATATATTTATTTGTTCTTGATAAGTATTTTGAATTAAATTATTTTTTTCTTGTTTTTTTGTTATTAATTCACTTTGAGTTTTTATAGTTCTTTGAAAATCTTTTAACCTTTCTTCAAGTGTTATTATATATGTATCTTTATTAATTTTTGATTTATCATCTTCTGAAAAATCATAATTTTTTGTATAAATAATTTTATGAATTTGAAATAAAGTATCTAAAGTATCTTTTGTTGATTTTTGATATGCTTTTATTGGATTTAAACATCCGATAAATCTAAATCGAGTATTTATTTTTGAAAAAGATAAATTTTTTAATATTATCATTATTTTTGAATCCAAACATAAATTAAAATAAGGATTTGTTATATTTTTTATACCTAAAAGAATAGGTTTTTTTAATAAATAAATTGATTTCTTAATAGATTCAATTATATTTGTATTTTCAATAAAATGTTTTGTATTATACATTTTTTTATTATTTGGAGAATTAGGTGCAGTTACTTTTGTAACTAATTCATCATTTCCAGGTAATTCAATAAAAGTTATATTTGAAATTAAATCTTTTTTTTTATTATCATTATAAATATAAATTACATATATAAAAGTTGAAAATGAAAAAATAAAAGGATATTTTATTTCTAATGTTTCTTTTTCATTTTGAATTTCTGGATAATTTATACTTTGTAAATAATTAAAAAAGTTAATTGAATATTTCATATAATTTAATAAATCATCATTTGAATTTATTTTAATTTTAATTATTTTTTCAATAATATCAGAATTTTGACCAATTTCAAGTCCATCATTAATAAAATCTTTTAAATCAAATTTATTTTTTTCATAACAAATTTTAGAAATATCATAAACTTTACCTTCATAAATAAACATTAAAGAAATATTAATTTTTATATTTTCTTTAAGAATAATACTTTCAATTAATCTTGGAAAAATTCCTCTTAAATTTATATTATTAATACAATCTTCACTTCCAAATAATAAACTATGTTTTTCACTATTACTATTTCCATAAGTAAAAAATGAAGTATTTATTTGATTTAATGAATCATTAATTGAATTTAATGTTATGTCTTCATAAATATATGAATATTCATCATTTCCTAAAAATACTTTATTAATTGGATATTCATTTTTTTGATTTTGTAAATTTTTTATGTCTTTTAATATTATTTTATTTTTTAAAGAACTAATTTCAATAAAAGAATCTTCTTTTTCTTCATTTATTTTTTTGATTTTTGCATATGTTTTAATATGTTCTTTTAATTCTATTACTTCTAATGAAGTCATTTTTTAAATTTTAATATTATTCATTTATTTTTTCAATTAAAAAAAATATTATTTTAATATCAAATTTAGTAATAAAATGTTGAAAAAAAATTTAATATATTCTCCAAAAAAAATTATTGAAAAGAAAAGTGAAAATACACATTTACTGGATGATTTAAAAACAATAGATACAAAAGATAAAACAAATATAGAGTCAAAAGATTCAATATTTGAATCAAATAAAAAAATCCAATCTCATCCTTCAGAAGAAATAAAGGAAAATTTTTATTCAGATTCGTCAATTTCAGAAATAAATACTACATATAAAAAAACATTAAAACAAATTTTATTAAATAGACATATAACATTTAGAATAGAATATAATAGAATACCAATTAATTTAGAATCACCAATTTTATTTAAAGGACTAAATGATAAATCATATAAAGAATATCACTTATCACTAAATAAAGAATATTTAGTTTTATATTCAAAATTAGATAATAATAAAAAAAAACAAAAATTAAATTCATTACATTATAGAAGCGTATCAGAAATAAATCTCCATTTTAAAAACATATATGATATATATCATCCAAAATTTTGTATAAACTTCAATTTAATGACAGTATTTTTAACAATAAATTCAAAAACAAAAGAAATAATATTAAATATATTAAGTACAAAAATATTAATATTCAAATTAAAAATCCCAAATCAAAACAACGAACTTTTCACAAGAATAATAAACGTCCTTCAATCTCAAATTCAAAACTCAAGAGGTTATTATATGAATTTATTCGGAATATCATTAAGAAAAGATTTCTCATATAATTACTTTATAAAAGCATCTGAATTTGAATATAAAGCAAAAACAGGTGATATATTATTATTTAAAGGTTTTGAATTTTCTGCAAAATTACAAAGACTTTATACTAAAAAAGATTATGATCATGTTGCAATTTTAAGAAAAAAAAATGGTATTTTATATGTTTATGAAGCAACAACAAAAGATGGATGTAAAGAAAGAAAATGGCAAGAATTTATTAATTATTTATGGAATTTATTATATGATAAAATGGTTTTTAGAGAATTAATTATTAAAACAAATAATTTTGAAGAAAGAAATAGAATTGAAAAAAATATTGATGAAAAATATGATGAGTTTTTAAAAAATACACAAGGAAAAAGTTATAAAATGTATTTATGTACTATTTGTTGTGGAAGTCATAAAAAAAAAAGCCAAGAAAATAATTTGTGGAAAAATAAAAAAGGTTTTATTTGCTCTTCTCTTATTATGGGAGCTTATTTGCAAATGGGAATTTGTAAATATACTAAAAATGTTAATGAAATTTTACCTGGGGAATTTTCACAAGATTTTCTATTACCTTTTACTGACAAATTTGAATTAGGACCTGAGATTATTATTGATTTTAGTTTATGAAATTATTATATAAAAAGATATTTTTATTATTTAGTTTGAATATAAATATATTATTAATTATTTATTATTTTATTTTTTTGTTTTTGTTTTGATTAGGATTTTTTATTTGATTTTATTTTGAATTCGTATTTTTAAGTAAAAAAATAAATTTTTTTAAAAAATAAAAAAACTAAAAAAAATTTAAATAAAAAATAAAAAAGCTCAAAAAATAAATAAAAAAAGTAAAAACAAATATAAAAAAAACAATGTTAGAAGATGTACCTCAAGATAGAAGAAAAGAATACCAAGAAGCATTTGAAATGTTTGATGTAAACAAAGATGGTTCAATATCAAAAAAAGAATTAGAATACATATTAAGAAGTTTAAATGAAGATCCAGAAGAAGAAGAAATACAACAATTATTAGATGAAGTTGACGTAGATGGAAATGGTGAAATTGATTTTGAAGAATTTGTTGCTTTAATGGGAAAAAGACAAAAACAAATTGATTTAGAAGCTGAAATTGTAAATGCTTTTAAAGTTTTTGATAAAGAAGAAAATAATTTAATTTCTATTACTGAATTAAGGCATATTTTATCTAATTTAAATGATTTTATGACTGAAGATGAAATAGATGATATGTTGTTTGAAGCTGATAGTGATTATGATGGGTTTATTAATTATAAAGACTTTTTGAAAAATTTAATGAGTAATAATAATTCTTAAATTTTATTTTTTAGTTTTTTTTTGTAATAGAGGAATTTTTAATTTTTTTTTTATTTTTTTATTTGTTTTATGGAAGTTAAAGATAATTTTGTTATTTTATTTCATCCTTTGAATAATTTATATTCTTATAATTTTTCTTATTTAGATAGAAAATTTCATGAAAGAGAATTTATTTTATTATATAATGAATTATGTAGAAAAAATAATAATGAAAAAGAAGAATTTTTAAATACAAGATTAAAAATATTACCATATATCAAAAATGAAGTATTTGAAAAATACAAAGAAAATAATTTATTATCAAAATTTACATATTATGCAGAAACTGAAAAGGAAAAAGAAGTAATAAAAAAAGAACATGTATTACTAAATTTAAATCAATATTATGAAGATAAATTTATTTTAAAAGATGAATTAAAAGGATTAAAAGATAAAAATATAATTTTCATATCAGAAGAAGTAGAAGATTTCAAAGATTTAAAATATTGTTCAAATATTTGTAAAATAACAAATTGGATGATTTATCATGAAGATAAAAATTATTTATCATATCAAGAAAGAACAATTCCATTATTATCAAATGATGAATTATATGATTTAATAATAGAATGTTTTAGACAAAGTACAAATTTAATATTTTATCTTTATGAAAATATAAATGAAGAAACAACGATAAATAAATTGATAAAAAAATATTTTGAAAAAGCAATAAATGTTTTATATATATTAGATACAGATAAAAAAGAAAAATTATATAGAAAAAGAGAATTTGCACAATCAAATGAATTAATAAAATTTCATCCATTTTTAAATAAGAATTTCCCCACTGATAATGGATTATCAAATTATCCAAAAATGAATGTAATATTACAAAGATGTCCTTATTTTTATTTATCAAATAAACAATATTATTTAGATAATATTCAAAAAGTTTTTGATTATAATACTGATATAGTTCAACTTCATCCAATTTCAATTGTTGATATTTTATTTGATAGATACCAAGTTTATAAATTTTTATTTACTTTTATTACAAAAGTAAAGGAAGAAATTGATATTTAAATATGAAAGTTTTAATTCCTTATACAATTAAATATACAATTGATAAAACATTATCTCCCTTAGAAAATTATAAAAAATTAAAACATTTATTAAAACAACAAGGAGATATTTTTAATTATAAGCTTATGATTAAACCTTGTAGTTGTAAAAATCATGTTATGAAATTAGTAATTAATAAAAAAGGATTAAAACAATTATTTATTGATGAAAATATTTATAAAGATTTCTTTGAAAAAAACGAAGAATTTATATTACAAGAAATTATTAATCATGGTGGTTCAATGATAAAAAATTATTCTATTAATGAAGAGTCATATTCTTTTATTAGACCATCAATTCCAAATTTAAATGAAGAAGTATTAAAAGTTAACCAATTAAAAAATGGTTCTATGGACATTTTAAATGAAAATATTTATAAAAGTCTTTATAATGATTTTAATACTGATAATCTTAAAAAAGAAGAAGAAGAAAATTCAAATTTATTAAAAAGTTTATTTGATAAAGTTAATAAGTTATCTTTATTATTTGTTAAAGTTACTGAAATTACATTTTTTGGTTTAGATTTTTTATATAATAAAGAAAATGATGTTTTTTATATATTAGAAATTAATTATTTTCCTTCTTATAGAGAATTAGGAAAAGATTTACCCAAAAAATTTTCAGAACATATTGTAAAATATTATCATTTATATTCAAAAAAATAACACATTATAATAAATGTTTTAAAAAACGTTTTTTAATATGAAAAAATATTTTTAATAGATAAATAATTAATAATAATATTTAATAAAAATAATATATAAAAAATTTTAATAAAAATTTAAAAAAAAATCAAAAAAAAAACAAATTAAAAAAAATGGATAAAGATGAAGATGAAGGAAATTTAAGTGCAGAAATGGAAAAAGCAATATTTAATATGAAAGATATAGATAAAATGACAGAATATACAGACAATCAAGTTTTTACAAATATAGATTTAAATAATAAAAAAAATCCATCAGTAAAATTATTTTCAGATAAAAAAAAAGCAAATTCAAAAATAGAATTAGATGCAGGAGTAAAACAAATAGAAGATAAAATATCAACTTTTGAAAAAAATATTCAAAAAGATGATTATGATTATAATCAACAAAGAAAAAATGATTCAGATTATGAAGAAGAAAATATAAATGATGAAATTGACACTTTTACAGATAAAGCAGTTATAATTGATAGATATCATATTATTCAAAAGAAATTAAAAGAAAAAAATAATCAAATAGATATTTTAAGAAATCAAGTTGAAAATTATAAAAAAAGAGGAAATGATGTATTAGATACTATTAGAAATGCAAAAGATACTGATATGAAAGATAAGAAATTAATTGATTTAGTTAAAAAAAATCAAGATTTAAATTTAAAGTTAGAAAAATATAAATTAAAAGAATCTAATTTACAAAAACAATTAAATGAAACTGAAAAACAATTATCTGAATTACAAAAAGAAATGAATAATTTAGAAAAGAATAAAAATATTCCAGTTGATCAAATGGAATTAAATTCTTTAAAAAAGAATTTAAAACAAACTGAATCACATTTAACTGAAGTGAGGAATAAATTACAATTAACAAAAGAAGAAAATACAAAATTAAATATTTTAATAAAAAGAGAAGTTGGTGAAACATTTGATATAAATAGAGCATTAAGTGATCAAAATTATTTTAAACCAAGATCAGAAATAATTGAAGGTTTAAAAACAAAAATAAAAACTTTAGAAAATAAAATTAAAGTTTTAACTATAGATAATAATAATAATTTAAATAATAATTCAATTAATACATCAATTTTATCTCAAAAAAGTAATAATACTCAAGTTGTTAGTCCAATTAGTACAAATGTTGTTCCTTATTCTTCATATAAAAAAGAAAAAGAAAATTTATTAAAAGAAATAGAAAAAGGAAGAATAGAATTAAATAAAATAAAAGAACAAAATTCAAAATTAAAATCAAGAAAAAATGTTTTAGAAAAAGAATTAACATCTCAAAAAGAGCAATTAACAGATAAAATAAAAATATTATTAGAAAAAAGTGATAATGATGAAAAATTAATAGTAGCAATGAAAAATGAATTACTTAAAAAAGGAGTTAATATAGGAAATTATTATGAAGATCAAACATTTAATTTAAATCAAGAAATTCAAAAATTAAGAATGCAAATAAAAGAAAAAGATAAATATATTAATAATATAACTGCAATTTTATTACCTGATAAAGTTGGAAGTGATTTAAATGAAATAAATGAACAAATTAATAGTGGTACACTTTCAAATATTATGAATAGAATTTCTGAATTAGAAAGGGAAAATCAAAAATTAAAAAATGCTTCTGAAGATGCTAAAATTAGTGAATCACTTGCTAAAGAAAATGCTAAATTAAGAATGAAAATTGCACAACTTGAAAGTAGAATTAATGGATAATAAAAAAATAATTATTATTTTTTCTTTTTTATTATAATAAATAATTTTTGTTTTTTATTAATAAATAAATATTTTGGTTTTAAAAATATTGTATTAAAAATTAATTTTATTTTTAAAAATATATTAAATTTATTTTATCCTTATAACTAAAATTAATAAATAAATGAGATGAAAATATATTGATTTAAGTGAAATATATAAATATATATTATTATTATTTCTTTTAGTATTAAGGAAAAATTTGTTGTTTGTTGAATAAAAAGTTTTTATTTTTATTATTTTTATAATTGAAGCTAACAACTATATTTTTTTTATAAATATTGTTATTTTATAAAAATAAATGAAGGAATAAATATTATAGATAATTCCTTTATTCAGAATGAAAAATTAATCTTCTTCTCTTTTTAATTCAATAAATTTTTTGCTCAAAATCAATTTTTCTCCATTTATACTTTCTGTATCATATATATATTATACATTATTTTTTTCATATTTTATGTAAAAGAAATATGTATTGATATAAAATAATTAAAATTACAATTATTTTAATTTTTTATAAATAAATAAGTGTGGTTAACAGTCATTTTTATTATTTATTTAATAATAAAATTAATTATTCTGAAATTTTGTATTTTACAATTTATATTTTTTCATAACTAAATAAAGGTTTAAGTCTTCTAATAATATTTTTATAAACTCCAAAAGCAATTAAAAGATTAATATCAATATTTTTAATATCATAATTTATTAAAAAATCAGTAACATTTTGTGCTTGTGTTAATCCAATATAATATCTAAATAAAATATCTTGATCAATTCTTATATCTAATAATAATTCGTTATTTTTATTTTCTACATTTTCTTTAATTTTCAACTGATTATTTAATTGATAAAATTCTTTAAATTCATTAAATAAATTTTCTTTATTAATTTTAATAATCTCTTTATTTGCTCTATAAATATTATCATAACTAAAAGAATCAACAAAAGAAATCAAACCTTGAATTCTTAAATTCATTAAAATATAACTTACATAATTTAATGACAAATTACATATTTTTCCAATTTGCTTTACATTATTTAAACAATTTATATTTTGAATTATTTTATCAATACTATCATTAATATCTTTTTTATCTTTTATATTAAATTTTTTTATCCAAATTGGAATAAAAAATGATTTAACTTCAGAAAAATCATTAAAAAAATATTGAAAAAAAAAATGAATATTTATATTATCTTTACCAATATTGAAGTTAATACATTGTTTATTTTCTTTTGCATTTTCATAAAGTGTTTCTAAAAATAATAATATTATATCAGTATTTTTTTTCATAAAACAAAAATTACTTTCAATTTCTAATTTTTCAAAAGTATTACCAATTTTTTGAATTAATAATTCATATAAATAATAATTTGATTCATATTCTTCAATATCTATTAAAATACAAAAATTGAATTGAAATTTAGTTCTATCATAATTAGAATGAGTTAAATATTTTGGATAACCTAATAAATAAGAGTTCCCTAATTTTAAACTAACTGTTTTATTCCATAATTCTTCCCTAGGAATCATATATTTAGAAATTTTATTAAATTCATCTATATTCAGAAAATTATTTGGATATTGGTAAACTAATTCTCTTCCTTTTGTTGTATTAAATTCACAATAAAAACAGCCAAAAATTTGAAAAGACATTTTTTATTTTTTTTTTAAATTATTAATTAAAAAAAACATTATAAATAATAAATATAATTAATTAAATTATAATATCATTTCTTTATAAATTTGGTTGTGACATTTTTATTTAAAAATTCATTATGTCTAAATAATTATTAGGTAATTGAAATTTTAAATATATTATTTGCCATAAAATTATGCTACAATTAACAATTTAAATTTTGAATTTCAATTTTTCAATTCAAAAAAATATTTTTAGAAAAAAATTATAAATTAATAATTATAAAATATCATAAATAACATGAGTGAAATTAAAAAATCAAAATCAGGAAGAATAAAAAAAATATTTATGAAGAGTGAAGAAGGAGTTTGTGAACATAATTATAATGTAAAAATAAATAAAAATTTAAATTATTGTAAAGAATGTGGAAGAATTACATATATAACAAAAAGGAAAAATACAATATGTTCAAAGTATTTAATTAAACCAAAACATTATAATAAAGGAATTGATTTGTCCCCTTTAACTATATTTCAATACATCATTAAACAAGATTATTCAAATGTAATTTCATTAAATTATTCAAACTTATATTTAGATTTCAGAATTAAACAAATTAACTTAATTTATTCTCTTCATAAAAAATTCCATTCAGATTTAATAACTTTATATATGTCTATTTATAATCTTGATAGAATTTTTTCTTCTTATAAATTTAAAAACATAAAAGATAAAAATAAAATAAATTTACTGTCAATATGTTGTTATATTATTACATATAAGTATTTTGAAATTGATAATTATAAATATCATGTTGATTTAAATTATATTAAAAAAAAATTTAATATTTCAAAAGATGAAATATTTCATTATGAACTTAAATGTTTAAAAAGATTAAAATATAATTTATCTCCAATTGATATTTATACAGTAATTAAACTTTTAATGTATACTGGTTTTATTTTTAACAATGAAGATTTAGGTGATATTTCACTTCACAAAATATATAAAAATATTATTAGTTTATTGGATGATGTAATTTTGGAAGGAAAAATATTAAAAAAATTTTCTTGTACTCAAATTGCATTTAGTATAATTTATCTTATTCGAAAAAAATTTGGTTTAAATGAAAAAATATTTAAAGAAGAAATATCAGAAAATTTATTTAATATAAAATATGACTCATATGAAAAATGTATTAAATTTATCGAAGATTATTTTGATAAAGATAAAAAAAATAATAATAACAGTATTCAAAATGAAGATGAACCTTTTACTCCAAAAATTATAAAAACAAATATTACTAATTTTACCTCTTCTTTATCACCTAATCCTAAATTAAATCATGATTTTATTAAAACAAATAATTTATCTCAAAGTTTAAAACCAATTAAAACTAAAAGAATAATTTTAAATAACTTAAATTCTAATTTTAATAATGAAAATGAAAATCATAAATCATCTAATCAAAAAGAAAAGGAAAAAGAAAAAGAAAATTATGAACATAAAATATTTAATATTAAAGCATTAAAAAATAATGAAAATATAAGATATTTATTAGAAAATCAAAAAAATAATATTTTTGATAAAAAAACTCCTTCTAGAAATCATAAAAAAGTTACTTTTCAAAGTACTGAAAATAATAATCAAATATTACAAATTAGTAATTCTAAAAGTTTACATTCTAAAATATTAAGTGAAGATGATTTATTTAAATTTGATAATTTAAGAGATAATGAAAGAGGGAAATATCTAATTACAATTTCTCCAAATGAAGAAAAAAGTTATAATAGAAAAAGTCATTTTCATGCTAATGTAAATGATGTAAATTATTTTAATAAATCAGGGAAAAAAAATTTTGAAAATTTAAAATCTGTTCTTACTAAAAATAAGAAAATTGAAAAAATTATTTTTCCTCATATAAATTAAATAAATATGTTAGTTTATAATGTTAAGATATATATTATCAATTTTAATTACTTCTGTTTATATTAATAAAACATTTATACATTTTCAGGAAAAATATTTAATTTATAGAATAGTGTAAAATTTATATAAAAAAATATTTTAACTTTATAAATAATATAAATAATGGAAATTAAAAATATTAAAAAAAAAGTTAACATTAAATTAGGAAATTTTTTCATAGAAAACAATCATATAAATACTAAACCAAAAGAAACAGAATTATTAAATTTATTTTCAACATATTTAACTCAAAGTGAAAAACCTTTTCAATTAAAATATACAGATATAAAAAATCCAATAAATGAATCAACAGAAAATCCAAAAATTAAAAAAAAAGGAAAACAAATAGTAACATTTTATAGTAATAAAAACACACCTCATTACATTAGTAGTGTAAATTCATCTAATTCAAATTCATCTTCAATATCAAATTCAAATACCTCTTCTTATAGAAATTCAAAATCAGAATCAAATATTTCACAAAATAAAAAAGAAGAAATTAATACAATGAAAAGAAATTTAAAAAATAAAAAATATACAATTAGAGAAATAAAAAATTTTCAAATACAAGAAATTAGTGATCCTTATTTAGATATGAATTTAGAATTTTATTTACCTGTTATGAATTTTGATGAAATATCAAAAGTTATTACACATAGAAGATTTAATTCTCAAAAATTTCATGAAATTAAATCTAATTTTTTAATAAGTAAAGGAATGGAAAATGATAAAATTACTATGAAAAAAATTCAAAATGCTTTTAAAGAAGAAAGAAGTCCTGAAGAAATTGAAGAAAGTTATGATAATTTTTATGATGAGGATATTAAAATTAAAAAATTAAGAAAAATTGTTTTGGATTTTTTACAAGCTAAAGATAATAGATTAAATCAAGTTCAAATTGAAAAAAATATATTTTTTTTTTTATTTGAAAATAGAGTTAATTTTATTTATGATTCTTATAAAGTCCCTAATATTAAAAATCATTTTATTGATTTAAGTAATAAATTATTGAAAATTAATAATTATCCTAATATAATTGATAATGGGATTAGAGAATATTTAAATATTAGAAAATTTACTATTCAAAGAAATGAAGATATTAAATTTAATAAAACTCTTAATTATGAAACAAATATTAAAATAAAAAAAAAAGTTAATAAAAAAGATGATATATATGAAAAAGATAATTTTTTACGATTTCAAGAAGAAGAAGATAATAATACAAAAATATATGAATTAGATTCTTTTTTTATTCATAAATATACAAGATATCCAATGGTTCATATAACTGGACCAAAGATTAGAAATTTAATTTATAATGCAAAAATAACAAGAGTTCAATTAGAAGAAGAAGAATTAGAAAATTTAAAAGATAAAATAACTTTTAGAGAAAAATAAAATAAATAAATTTTTTTATATAATATTATATAACAATTATTCCTATAAAATAATCAATATATATAAAAAATAATAAAAAAAATTAAAAAAAAGAAAAAATAAGAAAAATAAAAAAAAAATGAACAATATTCAAAAATTTGATTATAAATTTAAAATAATGATATTAGGAGAAAGTAAAATAGGAAAAACATGTTTTATATCTCGTTATACAGAAAATAAATTTTCAGGAGCATATTTAACAACAGTAGGAATAGATTTTCAAACAAAAATTATAACTTTAAACAATAAAACAATTAAATTACAAATATGGGACACAGCAGGACAAGAAAGATTTAGAAATATAACAAAAAATTATTTTCAAACTAGTCATGGATTTATTGTTGCTTATGATATATCAGAAAATGAATCTATTAAATATGTTAAAAATTGGTTAAATGAAATTAATATTAATGCTCCTAAAAATGTAAAAGTTATTTTGATTGGAACTAAATGTGATTTAGATAGGAAAATTAGTAAAGAAGAAGGTGAAAAAATTGCTATAGAAAATAATATTAAATTCTTTGAAACTTCTGCTAAGGAAAATATTAATGTTAATGAAACTTTTGAAAGTTTAACTTTGGAAATTTTGAAATATATGGAAGAAGAAGAAAAAATTGATGGTAATAGTAAAAGTGTTGTGATTGATAGAGAATCTGTTAAGGAAAAAGAAAAGAAAGAAAAAGAAAAAAAAAAGTGTTGCTGAGATTTCTTTTTTTTTTGGTTAATTTATTATTTTATTTGTTTTATATTTTTTTTGTAAATTTTTTATAAGGTTATTTAATTCTATAATTATGTTTTTTTATATATTTTTAATTTTTATTTTACTTATTTAATGAATGAATTAATTGAAGTAAAAAATAAAAATGAAAAAGAAAATAAAAATATTATTCAGTCTGATAATTATTGCTCCAATTATCTTCCAATAATATGTAATGAATTAAATATTTCAAAATATTTTACAGAAGAAGAAAATAAAAATTTAAAAATATATTATGATCAAATAACAAAAAGAATAATAGTAATAACTCCATATTTAATAAAAATATTTAATAGAACTGGAGAAGAGTTAAAAAGTGAATTACACTATAATTCAATTGAAACAGTCATTTTTGCAGTTGTAAATAAAGAAATAAATTATTTATTATTATGTTCAGAATTAAAAATAAATCAAAGATTGATTTTTTGTATAAATATACAAAATTCAAATTTAATATTAACAATAAATACAGGAAATTATTCTTCTTTATTAGGAATGTTTTTTATAACTAAATATAATTTTTGTATTATTTGTTCAAATAGAATTGAATATTATTTTATTGAGCCAAAGACTGAAGAATGTATTCAAAAATTATATGTTAAATGTAATGGAAGGTATTTAATTACTAATTTTTATTATTGTAGACAATATTATATATTAATTATTGAAAGAACTGATAATTCTTTTGATATTTATAATTTAAGAAATAAAGATTTTTATTGTAATTTAGTTAAAAATTTTTCTATTAGTTTTAATGAAAAAAAAAAGAAAATGCATACTAGATCAAAGTCAAAAACTTTTCAAACTGTAACAAATTTTTTTTCAAGTAATAAATTTAATGAAAAAGTAGAATATGATAAAATAATAAAAAATTTAAGTAATCCAAATGAAAAATATAAAAATAGTCAATACTTCCTTCAAATATTATATACTAAATTATATTTTATATATCTTTCATATGATGATAAAATGATATTTATAATGAAATTAAAAAATTTAAAAACTTTCCCTGAAGAAAGTGGAGGAAATAAATTATTAAAAATACCATATGAATTATTTATATATAATTCAACTATTCAATTCGTTGATAATTTAATATTAGTTTATAATTTTTTAAAAAAAGAAGTATTGATAATTGATTTAAAATATAAAGATATTAATAATCCGACTAATTATATTTTAACTCGAAAATTAGGTGTTGATTTTCCATTTTTTGATTTTATTAAATATAAGATTTATAATAAGATAAATTTATTTGAAATGATTAATTCTAATAATGAAAAAAAATTATATTATTTAAAATTCGATTTAACTCATTTTATTGGCAATTTTTTTAAAAAACATAAAGCATTAATTTACTTAACTAGAAGAGGAAAATCAAAAATATATATTTTATCAGTAATGAAAGAAATGATATTAAATGATAAATTAAAACCCAAAAAAATTTTATGGTTAATTAATCAATTTACAGAATTAATAAAAAAGAATGAAGAATTTGCAAAAACAATAATATCAAATACAAAAAGTAATGAAAAAATAGGAAAAGATTTATTAGAAATTGATTTCGTTTATTATATGAAATCAAAAAAAAATAATATAACTCAAGATCAATTTTTAATGCACATTTTTCAAGGAATTTTAAATGATGAAGGATTAACAAATGATAATCAATGTATAAAAATTATGAATTATTTATTATATTTTTATTATATTTTAAAAGATAAAAATGAAGATAATATAATTTCAATTTTTAGTGATATTTTTAATGGTTTTTATGAAGAAATTGAGGATAAAAATAATTTAATTACCCTTTTTTTAAATTTTAAATATTTACCTAAAGAAAAGGATTTAGGATTAATTTTAATAAACGAAAAAAAAAATTCATTTTTAAAACAATTAGGATTTAACATTCTTTTATCAAAAGGCTGTTTTAATGAAATTTTTGAAAATATAGTAAAAGAAGAAGGAATAAATAGTGGTATTTTATTTCTTCAAAAATATCAAAAATATATTACTGAGCCACAAATTGTTACAATTTTAAAAAATTATTTTGATAAAAATAAATATGATCAATATACAAGATACTTACTTAATTTATTTCTTAAAACTGATGCTAAAGTGGAAGAAAATGAAGAAGAAGAAAATCCATATTTACAAACAGTAATATAAATATATTAATGTGAATATCAAATTTCCTATTATTATCTATAATGTTTATATATTTAAATTGATATTCATATTATATTAAAATAGTAATTTAAATATTTTTTTATTTTAATTATTTTTTTATTATAAATAAAAAAATAACAAATGAATAAAGAAGAAGAAAGAAAAAATAATCGCCGTTATCAGGTAAATATAAAAATAAAATAAATCAATAGAGAAATTCAGATATTGATTTAGCAAAACTTCAATTAAAAAAATCAAATGAATATGATTACCAAAAAATAATATCAACATTTCATCTACAAGACTCAATAGAAAAGGGGAAAAAATTAAGATTTAAATCTTTAGTTTCACTTAATAAATCTTATAAACCAAAAGTAGAACTTATGAGAGAAACAGTAGTTGATAGAGAAAACAAAAGAGTAAATCAAGTAAAAAAAGAATTAAAAGAAAAAGAAAAAAAAATAAATCAAAATAAAAAATATTTTGCAACAGAAGGAAATGCAATAAAAAAAATAAGAAAAATTAGAGATGAAAAAGAAAAAAAAGCATTAGAACAACATGAAGAAATATTAGAAGATTATGAAAAAAAAAGATTAAATGAAGCAAAAAGAACAGAAAATAAATTAAAAGAATTTGAGAATAATTTAAATGAAATAAAAAGAAAAAGAAATTTAAGTTATAATGATAAGTTATTAAAAAGTTTTATTGAGCATGAAAAAAATTTAAAAATTAGAGATGAAAAATATGAACAATTAATGAAAGAAAGAGATGATAAATATTTTCAAAAATATACTCAAGCATATTGGAGTCATAGAGTAAAAGCAAATTCTTTAAAACAAAAAAAAAATAATAGAGATAAACATTTTATACAAGTAAAAGAAATGAAAGATGAACAAGATAAAATTCATTTAAAAAAATTAAAAAAATTTCAAAAAAAATTAAATGAAATGGAAAAAAGAAAACATCAAATTGAATTAAATAAAAAAGAAGCAAGTGAAAAATTACATAAATTTCAATTGGAAAGATTTGAAAGAATAAAAGATAATTTACAAATGAATAAAGAAGAAAATGAAGAATTTAGAGAAAATGTTTTAGAGTATCAAAGAGAATATATTTTTAATAGACCAATTAAAAAAGATGATGCTCTTGAAATTAAAAAAAATAATGCAAGAGAAAATATTGTTTTAGATAATTTAGAAAGAGATAAAAAAATTATGCAATTTAATAAAGATATTTATAAAATACAAGAACAATCTATGCTTAAGTTATCTAATGAAAAAAGAAGATTAATGTATAATAATTTACTTAAAGAAGAAGCTGAGAGAAAAAAAAAAGAATTGGAAGATAAAAGTGAAAAATAAAAAATTTTTTTTAGGCATAAACTTTTAATTTGAGTTTTTATATTTATTTTTTAACATTATTTATTATTTATATATATTATAAAATATTGAAAATAATTTGGAAATCTTTAATTATTTTCAAAAGAATTGTTAGGAATAAAAAATTGGAAAATTTTATATAAATAAAATAATTATAATATAGGTAAACTTTTTTAAAATTTTTAAAAATCAATAGAATAAATTAATCGGTGCTCATTTTTATTAAATATTAAAATATATTTTATTAAGTTAATTTTTTTAATAATAAATATTTATTATTAATAATGAACAAAAATTATTAAATTTGAATTAATATTAAAAAAATAATTATAACTTAAATAATTTATATTTTGATTATTAAGTATTATTAAATAATTGTGTATATTAATTATCTTTTTTATTTTCAACAATTGTTCTAAGTAAAGCAGAAACTTCATTAAAAATAGGTTCATTATCAATACCCATATTAAATTCATCAACATAAAATCTAATACTAATACTATTTTCAATAAAATTATGATTAAAATTTCCTTCAAAATTAATAATTTTCAATTTAACTAAATTATAAATAATCATTTGAAAATCATCCCAATTCATTTCAATATAATCTTTTAAAGTATTATTTTTTTCATTAAACTTTTGAATAAAAATATCTTTTTTATCATAAATATCAGAAATTTTAATATTCCCTTCATTAGTTTTAGCAAGAATAGTCATTAAAATAATTTTTTCACTATTTTTTAAAGAAGAAATAACTTTTACTAATTTCGAATCAAATAATTCATTACAAGCTTTAATAATATGACCTTTAGTAATTTTATTAATTTTACTATTAGTTTTTTTTTCAAGATAAAATATTTCTTTAGCTTTTTTACAT
>JAJMZS010003080.1:0-47951 GCA_023807205.1 Isotricha prostoma
AATATATTGTTTTTCTTTTACTATCTTTAAATATCAAATTTTTATGTATAGTTTAAAATAAATAATCATTTTTGAATCATTTATTTTTTTTTTAATCTTTAAAAATTAAAACGAATGATTATTAATGAAATAAAAAATACAAATAAATTGTTTTTCAGTAACAAAAAAAATTTTAAATTTTATCCTTTTAAAATATAAATTCCAAATAAAAAAAACAATAAACGTATAAGAAAAAAAAAATTTTATTCAAATATTAATAAATAAAAATAAAAATTCAATAAAAATTAAAAAAATAAAGAAATATTAAATTACAAAGAAAATATAAAAACTTAATTATTTAAATCTATTTTATAAAAATGGGTTCATGTGAATATTGTAATGTAAAACAAACAAATAATAATAATATAAGATATAATGATCAAAGAAATAATTATAATAAAAGAGAATCAGTTTTTGATAAAAAAACAAATTCAAATATTCAATCAAATTTCAATCAAGAAGATAATTATTCTTCAAATACAAATAATGATAAGTTTTCAAATATGAATAATAATTTATCGTCAGATATAAATAATAATTTTTCTTCAAATAGAAACAATGACACACTTTCAAATAGAAACAAAAATTGTTCATCAAATAGAAATAATGATATATTGTCAAATATAAAAAATGTTTTATCGTCAAATAGAAATATTGATTTTTTTTCAAATAGAAATAATGATTTTTTTTCAAATAGAAACAATGATTTTTCATTAAATACAAATAATAATTCAAACAAAAATAATAGTTTTGCATTAAATAAAAATATTAATTTTTTAAATATAAATAATCGTCTTTCAGCCAATCCAAATAATAATTTATCGTTAAATATAAATAATAATTTTTCGGCGAATATAAATAATAATTTTCCTCCAAATATAAAAAATAATTTATCCTCAAATAAAAAAAATGTTATTTCGCCAATTATAATTAATCATGCTATAAATAAAAAAAATGAGCTTACTCCAAATATAATTAATGATTCTTTAAATAGAAACAATGATTTTTTCTCATATAGAAACAATGATTTTTCTTCAAATAGAAACAATGATTTTTCTTCAAATAGAAACAATGTTTTTTTTTCAAATAGAAACAATGATTTTTCTTCAAATAGAAACAATGATTTTTCTTCAAATAGTATCAATGATTTTTCTTCAAATAGAAACAATGATTTTTCTTCAAATAGAAACAATGATTTTTTTTCAAATAGAAACAATGATTTTTTTTCAAATAGAAACAATGATTTTTTTTCAAATAGAAAGAATGATTTTTTTTCAAATAGAAACTCTAAATTTTAAAATATAAAAAATTATCTTAATAATAATAATATTTATTAGAATATAATAATATTAATGAAAGAAATAATGAAAAATTATTCCTTTGATATAAGTGTTATTGGAATATTAAAAGGCAAAATTTGATGATTCTAATATGTTAGTAGTAGTTCAAGCTAAAATATAATCAATAATAATTGAAAATTATATTATAAATTTTATATTTTTTTGTTTAAAATTTTTTTATTTTTTTTTTTAAAATTATTAAATTTGTTTTTTATTTTCATATAATGAAAATAATTATATTATTTTTTTATATTTAACAATTTTTTTTTAATTATTTTTTCAATTCAATGAATCATTTTTAAATTTTTATTTATTTAATTAATTTCTTTTCTTATTCTTCAAGTTAAATTAATATTTTCTTTTTTAAAAATTTATCCATTTTTGTTATTTTTTATCTTGATTAACTATTAGTTTTTGGAAAGTAAAAAATCTTTTATTTTTTTATTTTTTCTTAAAAATCACTAACTTGAGAAAAAGAAAATTTCGTTAAATTATATCTAAACAATAATAATAATATTTTAAAATTTTCTTTTAGAATGTAATTAATGATATTTTTAATTATAGATAATTATTTGTATAACCATATGAATTGTTTATAAATATATAATAATATATATAAATATATATTTTTGAATAAAAAGTATTTGTTAAAAATATTAATGTTATTATTTTTTTTAATGAATATAACAATTTAAAATTTGTAATTAAATAATGAAAATAAATCAATTGAAAATTAGAAGTAATAAACATAAATCCAAAATAAATATATTATTTACTAAATATATGAATAATTCATATATATCAAATAGTAATGCAAAATTTTCAAATTTTTATTCAGATGAAAAAAATGATAGAATAAATTTTAATAATAAAAATGAAAATTTATTAAACGATTATCATATTTTAGAGAAAAATAATTTATCTTCAATTCATAGTTATATATTCAAATTAAATTTTCCTCAAATTAAAAAGAATAATTGTAATTTAACGAATAATAAGGATTTTAATGAAGAATATTTTTTGTTAAAAAGATATAATTCATTAACAAAATTAAAAAATAAAAATGAGAAATTTCTAGAAATAGATGAAAAAAAAAATAAAAAGTATTTAAGTGCAAAAGAAATTTTTAATTCAAGAATCAACTATTTTGTTAAAATTTCTCATAACATGAATAATGATATTAATAAAAAAATAAAAAAAATAAAAATCAAAAACACAAAAAATAAAAAAGAAATACAGAAAAATGGTTCATCAATTTTATTAAATAATTCAAAAGGAATATCATTATCAATGAATGGTAATTCATTTGATAAAGGAAATAAAAATATTATGAAAAAGACATTTGGTTATAAAAATATTAAAAAAAAATTGAATTTATTTGAAAAACAAAATTTAAATAAAAGCAGTTTATTGTTTGAAAATGAAACAATAAGAAAAGTCTTAAAGAATTCATTTAGAAAAATAAAATTAATGAAAATAAATGAAATAATGACTAATAACTTTAAATCAATTAAAGATAATATTTAAAAAAGAAATATTTATTTGATCATAAATATTATAATGATAAAAATAATATAGTAATAGTATAATTTATATTTAAAACAATCATAATTAAATTAAAATAATATAATGGAAAATTATAAAAACTCATCTTCAATGTTTTTATCAAATACAATAAGACCAAAAAATAATTTTAAGTATTATTTAATTTATTAAATCAATTTTAGTCTTTCAAATTCATCAAATGATGAATTTATGAAAGTTTCACAATTTTGTTTTCCAACAATTGCAGTTGGCAAAAGTGCTGAAATAATTTATAAAAAAAAAGAAAAAAAAAATTATTTTCTATCAAAACAATTATTAAAAAGTAATAATGCGTTTGTTTCTGATGGTGGATTAAAATCAAAATATAATAAAAATTATACTACTTTGAAAAAAAATTCATTAAATTATAATAAAAAAAATTCAAATATAAATAATAAAAACTCAAATAAAAAAAAATCTTTTGATATAATTATTAAAGATTCTAGAAATGAAAATGATGAAAAAAAAGAAAAAGATGAAAAAAAAATCAGCAATGAAATTAAGGAATAAATGATTTAATTTTAAAACAAAAAAGTTTTATATATATTTATTAGTAATTTTATTAAAGTTAAATATATATATAGAATTGTTATTTGGTAAAAATAAATAAAAAAATATATTTAGTTCATTTTAAAAATATTTATTATTATCTTTTTTAATTTTGTATTTAATATTTCTTTATTCATTATTAAACATTCAAATTTATTATAAATAAATATCTTTATATATGAATAAATTAAATTGTCAACAAAATATTTTTATATAAGAAAAAAAATAAAAATATTTAAATTAAATTAGTTTTTTTTAATAATATTCAATATATTAATTTTTATATAAAAATATCTTTTTTAAATTTATGAAATATAATATTATTTTAATAATATTTATATCAATTAATTAGTGAAAATTTATATCTATATTTCTTCTTATATTTTAATTATCATCTGAATTTGAACTACTTGTTATTGATTTCATTTCACTTAAAGATTTTGTTCTATTTCTCTTATGAGATAAATATTTATATGTTTCAATTAATATAATATCTTCAACTTTTAAATTATTTTTTATAGATGCAATTTTTAGAATAAAATCATCTTGTACTTTATTAAGACATGAAATAAAATAATCCTCTTTTAATCCTTTATTTCTATAATCATTATATCTTGTTTGAAGCTGAATTTTAATTGTATCTAAATCATCAATTTCTTTTTCTTTATCTTTAATAATAGAATTATTAATATATTCAATTAAATAATTTATATATGCAATAATATTATTTACAAAAATTGAAATTTCTTTTTTACACTTTGGAATAGGAAATTTTGTATATTTTTTAAAATCATTACAATTATCTTGTTTACTCAAATTATATTTTAATTTTTCTTTACTATTTCTATTAATATCATTAATATTACTTTCATCATCACTTAACAGTGTATAATTATCTTTTGAAAAATTCCCTTCATTAACATAATAAGATGAAGTCTCATCTTTATTTGATATAATACTACTATTATTTTCTTTATTAAATGATATAATTTTATTTAATTCTTCTTGTATTAAATTATTATCTTGAATATTTGTTGCAGTTTCCATTAAATTTCTTCTTAAATCATCTGAAGTTTCACTTTTTGTTCTTGTTAATGGTTTTGGTGGAGGCATTAAAATAAGTTCTTTAACTCTATTTGCTATTTCATTTTTTTTCATTTATTAAAATTCAAACTTAAAAAATTATTAAATTTCTTTATTTATATTATTATAAGATATGATTTAACTTTTTATTTTATTTATATATATTTAATTTTTTTTTTATAGATTCATTTATAATATTTACCCAAGATGAAATATCATATTTTTCTTTACACATAAATGTATAATTTCTTTTTGGAGTTTTAAGTAGAAATTGATTATTTTTTATCAATTCAGCTGAACATGATTCATCTAATATAATACTACCTTTAAGTTCTTTTGTATCTGGATCATAATAATCTAATCTTGGTGTATCATATAATATTACTTTTCTTAAATTATAATAAAAGAAAGGGCTTTTCTTTTTCAATAAACCTTTTTTTAAAATATTTCCATACATATCTTTATTTATTTCATTTTGGGATATTCTATTTTTATTTATGTTTTCATCTTCATTAATTTCTTCAATATTTTTGGTAATATTTTCATTTTGATTATTTATATTTTCTTTATTATATATAGTTTTTTTTAATAATTTCTTTCTAATATCAATTATATCATATTTATTTCTATCTATTAAAAAAAAAGGATGATTTTTTAAAATATTATAATTAAATCTTAGATTACTATCACATCCTAATCTTTTATTAGGATCTATTATTAATATATTTTCAATTAAATCTTTAGCATTATTATCAATGTTATTTAAAGCATTTTTATTATATTTTCCTTCTAAAATATTTTGAAAAATTAAAAATTGAGTCTGATCTTGAAAGGGTGTATTTCCAGTTAAAATTTGATAAAGTAAAACTGCCAAAGACCATATATCAGAATATTCTCCAGTTGGATAATTATTATTAATAATTTCAGGAGACATATAATTAGCTGTTCCTACAAATTTTTGTTTTTTTTCATTTTCTAATTGATTTTCACTTTCATTAAAAGATTTTTTTATATTTGTATTAACATATGATTTCATATTATATGTTGATGGATCAATACTTAAAGAATTGAATTTCATTTTTTTCCCTTCATTTTGATTAAAAGATAAATTATTAAATAATTCACTTGATTTTAATGTATTATCTATTTTATTTTCATCTATATATTCATATGTATTTTCATCAAGAATTTTTCCTTTAAAAGTAGCTGTGGCAAAATCTATTAATTTTAAATTAAAATAATCATCTATTAAAATATTTTGTGGTTTAATATCTCTATGAATAATGTTAAGTGAATGTAAATATTCTAAACTTAATACAATTTCTGCAATTATAAATTTAGTTTCATCATTTGATAATTTATTCCAATTATTTGATAAAAATAAAGATAAATCTCCTTGTGAACAATATTCTTCAACTATAAAAAAATTATCATTATCTTCATAATAGCCATAAATAGAAATAATATTAATATGATTGCATAAATTTAACATTTCATTTTCAACATAAACTTGATAAGTTTTATTTTCTTTTTCAATTATTTTCTTATCAATAACTTTAATTGAATAAATTTTACCTGTTTTTTTTTCTTTTGCTTTAAAAACAGTTGCATAAGAACCATTACCTAAACAGGATAAAATATCAAAATCACTAATATTAAATTTATATTTAGAAGTCATTTTTATTTTCATTTCTTTTTTAATTTTTTTATTGTTACTTTCATTTGTTTCATATTCATCTGATGTTCGAAAATAATCAACGGAATTATTTTTTTGATTATTTTCATTATTATTATTTAAATTATTTTCTTTATTTTGGTTTTCAGTAGTTTCATCTTTCTCATTATTTTCTTTATTTAAAATTAATGGATTTAAATTTTCTAATTTTAGAAGTTCGAAAATTGGAATATTTACTTTGCTCATTTAATTTAAATAATTAATTTTTAATTTTCTTTGTTTTTAATTAATGAATTTAATTAACTTTTCAATTTTAGAATATTGTGATAATAAAACATTGCAAAAATATGCTGATTTATCAGAAAAAATTAAAGAATTATATAATCAAAGATTTGAAAAAGGAGATTTTAATGAAGATATTGATTTAATAAATCAAATTGATTTTATTGCGAATGAAGATTATTCTTTTTACTCATTTAATAAAAATTATTTTGAATGTTTTAATTCAATCTTTAATGAATGTATTTTAATACTATTTAATAAAAGAAAGTATACTTTTGATTTATTTGACCTTAATTCAAATAATGATATTCCAGTTAATCAAATTGCAACTCAATTAAATCAAAATGATTCTTTTATTATGATGAAATATCATTATAGTGATTTCTTAAAAAAAGAATATATTATTATTTCTTCACTAAAATATAATATTAGTATATATGAATATAAAGATTTTAATATGCTACTTTTAAATAATTTATCATATTCTAATAAATTATCATTTTCTAATTTAAGAAATGTTACATCTTTTGAATATAATAATGTAAATTTTTTTTCTAGATTTAATTATTATTGTAATAAACTTGAATTTTTTGATTTTAATTTAGAAAAAAAATTTGAATGTTCTATTAATAATAAAATGGAACATATTGAAGTGATTAAATCAAATAATACAAATGAAATATATTTTATCTCTTGGTTCTATAATGGTATTTCTTCATATAAAATTACAAATAATAAAATTGAATCTTTAAAATCTTTTTCTTCATATAATAAATTAACTTCATATATAATTTTTTTGAATTTTGAAAAAATAATAGAATGTAATTGTGAAAATTTAATTATATGGAATATATTAACCGGAAAAATTATTAATAAAATTTCATTATGTCCAAACATTGAAAAAATAACCCAAATAATAAAATGGAATGAAGAAATATATTATGCAATAACAGACTTATCATATTTATATAAAATAAATATAAAAAATAAGAACAGTAAAAAATATAATATCAAATTAAACGATTTATGCATATGTAAAGCATTAATGATAAAATATCCTTCTTTAATATTTTTAAATAATTTAGGAAAAATAATGTATTTAACAAAAAAAAATAAATAAATAAAATTTAAAAAAATGATATAAAATTCATATAAAAATTAATCATTAAACAAAAATGGAAAGTCCAAAAAAATATTGGTGTTATCAATGTAATATAGAATGTCCAATTTCATATACTAAAATAGACGATGAAGAAATTCCACAATGTGATAAATGTAAATCAACATTTATAGAAGAAATAACAGAAGTTGATAATCCAAAAAATTTTAAACCAGAAAAAAAAATAGAAAATATAAAAAATAATGAAGAAGAAACTTTAATTTTTCTTCCATCAACAGTAAATTGTATTCCAGTTGATAATTCAAATTCAATTCCTGGAATAATAAATAATTTTGGAGGATTAGTCGGTGCAATTATTAATTATGGAGAAAATATTTTTATGTCAAATAATTTATCAAATACTAATTTTCCTTTATTAGGTTTTTTAAATAATCATAATAATGATGCTCAATTTGAAAATTTATTAAATTTTATAATGAGATTTGAATCTACTTTACATGGAAATCCTCCAGCAAGTCAAAGGGCAATTGATAAATTAAAAAAAGTTAAAGTTAATTCTGAGAATTTAAAACAATTTGAAAATATTACTTGTAATATTTGTTTAAGTAATTTTGCAATTGATGATAATGTTTTAATTCTTGATTGTCATCATGAATTTCATGATAATTGTATTGTTCATTGGTTAAAAATGAGAAATACTTGCCCAGTTTGTAGACATGAATTAGAAAGTAATGATCCAAATTATGAAAAGAGAAAAAATTCTCATAGAGAAACTTTAAGAAATTTCCATTCTTCTAATAATAATAATAATAATGGAGGTAATAATAATAATAATCCAGGAACTGCAGTTTAATATCTTAAAAAAAAATATCATATATAAATTAATTTTATAATTAAAATCTCTTAATATTAGAATTTTTCAAAAAAAAAATAAATCTATTAAATATAAAAATAAATAAATTAAAAAACAAAATAAAAAATTCGATAAATAAATGCAATATGAATATGGAGTAGCTCCAATAACATATACAAATGGAATTCCTACTTATAAAGCAGGTGAATGGGAAGGTAAATTATCATGTAAATTCCATTCATATAAAAGAATAATTCGACCTAAAGATCATGGAATAATATATAATCAATTTGAAGCTCCATTTGTTCCTAAGAGAAAAATATTAAATCCAGGTCATTCACCAGAATTTATTTTTAGACCTTCTTGTAAAATGGTTAATGGGGAATTTTCACATGATATAAAACCAAAAGGTTTAAAATATATAAATTTTCAAACTGAACCTAGAAAATTAATGGATGAAAAAAAACATTATTTTCCTTATAAAAAACAAATTGAAAAAGATTATTTGGAAAAAATGAGAAATTTGCCTAATTCTAAAATTATTAGAAATGAAACTAAATTGTTAATGGAAGAAAATGGTTATCATAAAAAGAATTATTTTACTTTTTATAATAAAGATTTAAAAAATATTGATTTTAGTAGAGATCATTTTGGAAAGTTGACTTGGATTGAAGTTGAACCTTATCAAACTTTAAGAGAAAAAAGAAATGAAATTTTTAGAAATACTCTAACTCAAGGGAATAAAATTATAAAAGAATCTAGAAATAAGAGAATGAATAGTTGGGATGAAAATATTCAAAATTATCATAAAATTAATATGACTCTTCCTAGTATAAATAAAAATAGTACTCAAGTTGAAACTAATTGAAATTAATTATTTTTTTTTAATTTAAATATTATTATTTTTTTTATTTTTTTTTTAAATAATATAATATGTTTTATGATAGTTTTTTTTAATTTTATAAAACAAAAATATTAAAGAGATAATATATATAAATATATTAAAATTTAAATAAGTATAGAAAATTATTCTATAAAATTATTTAAATATTTAATTATATTTGAATTAAATAATTTTTCAGTTTATTTTTTATTTATGACTTTATTACATTAATTACAGTATTATTAAATAATTTAATTTCAATTTATATATATTTTTCACACACAATATAATTAAAATAATACAACCTTTTAAAATAATAAAAATTAAGTTATCAATATACTTTTATTGTTTATTTTATTCAAAAAAAATACTATTTTTTTGAAAAAAGCATATCATCATATTTTAACTCTAATTCTGCTCCAAAATCAACAATTTCTTTTAAAAAATTCTTTTTAAAAAGTGAATTAGATGAAAAATATTCTTCATAATTATTTAAAGAAGAATAACTATTACATTCAGTAATTGAATTTGATTTATTAGTATTATTATAAATAGAAGAATTTTTTAATTTAATACTAGAATAAGAAAAACCATCAGAATTATCAGAACAAGAGACGAATTTATTTTCAATAATATAAGAATCTTCATTATAATTATAATTTTCTAAATGAGTTTTCCAAGGATCAAAATTTAAAATATTATAAAATTGATTTCTATTACATTTTATATGAGGAAATCTCCCATCACAAGAAGTAATTCCATTAATTATAAATTGACATCTATATTTTCCTGGATTAATATTTTCTGTACAAATATATAGGATAAATATTTTTCTTATTGGACAAATTTCAAAATCAAATATATCATATTTGTCATTGAGATTACAATATGAATTATTTTTTAAAATTACATTTGAATTATTCCAAAAAAGTTTTAATTGAACTGTTTTTGCTATAAATGGATATGTTAAAACATAATGATATTTTTCATAATTTATTATTTGTTTACATAATTTACTCATATAAAAAGTTTTTATTGCACTTTGAAGAAATATTATTTTTTTTAATCTTTGTTTTAGGATTTTTGTTATTATGATATATTTTTTAACTTTCTTTTTATAAATAAACTTTTGAATATATTTTTCAATAATAAGCCAATTTTTTTTCCTTATATATAAAATTTTTCTTATTATTAAATATTCCCTTATTTTTTTTCTTACAAAATAATGTTTATAAGTTTTTTGAATTATAATTATATGTTTTAATAATCTATATCTTATAATATAATTTACTAATTTATTTAAAGAATTCCTAACTAACCATCCTCTAATATATTTTTGGATTATTAAAATTGATTCTGTTTTTTTCATTAAAAAATCATTTTCTTTATAATGAATATATCTTCCTATATTTTGACTAAATATTCTTCTATTATAATATGATGTAAAATTCAACAAATCCTTTTTAAAATTAATGATATTATGATTATTTATCATACTATTATTATCTTTAAGAAAAAGATATTTAATTTTATTAATATTTCTATTATTTTTCAAGGAAATAATTGGTTTATATAAAGGTTTATAATTAAGGTAAGTTTTTTCTATAGGATTTTTAATTGAAAAATTAGAATTATAAAGTGAATAATTTGTTTTAATTTCTTGATTATTATAAGGAGAATATGAATTTTTCATTCTTTCTTCATTAAAAAATGATGATATACTATTTAATTTTTTTTCTTCATTATATTCAATTTTAAGTTCATTTTGATTATTTTGTTCTTGTTGATAAGATAAATTTTTTTTTCGAAAATTGATATTTTGTTCATTATAAGAATTATAAAATTTATTCTCATTTGTTTTTTGATTTTGAGAGTGTGGAATTCTTTTCTGTTTTATATCAATCATTCTATAAAAATTAATATTTGATATTCCATTTATTTTTCCAAAAATTTTTGCAATATCATCTTTTTTAATTATACCCGTATCATCAATATGATAAATTTTAAATGCATTTCTTAATAAATTTATTTCTGAATTTATTGTTTTCGCTTTTAATGATAATTTTTTATATAATTCATATTCTGCTATTTGTTTTAAATTCATTGACATATTGATTATTAATAAACAGTTATTTATAAAAAAATAAAATATATTAGATAAAAAATTTAGTGATGAAAACAAATTAAAATTTCAATAAATAATCTTTAATTTTATAATTTCTTTAATCTTTTATATTTAAAAAGCTTATATAAACATTAGAATTAAATTAAATAATTAGAAAATAAATTAATTATAATTAAATATTTTTCTAATAATAAATTAAAAAATTTCTAAAATATATCATTTAAAAATTGATTAACCATATAAAGAGAATTTTTCCTTCTCCATTCAACTACCATATGACCACATCCTTTAAAACTAACAAAACTCAATCCTTTATATTTTATTCTAAAACCAGAAATTTTTTCATCTTCCTCACTTCCATCTAAATTTTTTCCTTTCCAAGATTGCCATTTATCAATTATTTCTAATTTTAAATTCCTAATCCAATTTAAACTTCCATTTATAGGAACCATAATATCAGAATCACCTGAAAAAATCAAAATTTTAATTTTATTTAATAAATCTGGATAATATATAATGCTTCCCTTATTCTTCTGATCATAATATTGATAAAGGAAAGAATTACACATTTCCCATTTTAAATTTTCATTTACATGAAGTGCTTTTTTTACTTCTTTATTATTTAAATAAGCTGTTATATTATTTGTTTCTAATAATTTTCTTGATGTAATTGTTTCATAATTTTGTGGTTCAAACAAATTTTTTGATTGTAAATTCTGGAATCCCCATCTTACATAATTAAAATCAAAATTTTGTCCGTAATTTAAAGTCTTATTTTCTACATCACCTAAATAATCATACAAATTTAATTGAATTAATAATTTATAAAATTTAGATATAACATTTTTACAATTTTCAATTTCTTTTTTATTTATACAATAATTTAAAAAATCTATTCTACTTTCATAACTAAGTAAACCATGAGAAAAAGCATAATCAATTATAGAAAAATATTCTTCATATTCTTTATCAGTATAAGCATTTCCAATCATAATTCCTTTTAATTTAATTTTATCTTTTTCATCAGTACATTTATCATTATAATGAAGAATTTTATAAGCTAACATAGGAATATAAATTCCAGCATAACTTTCACCACTAATATATAAATCTTTTTCTTTAAGTGAAGGAAACTTTTGATAAAAGTCAAGTAGAGCTTTCATATTCTGTTGAGCTGTACTATTATCATCAGTTTTTATATCTTCTTCTTTAGTTGAATTTAATATTGAGAAACCTGTACCAGCTGGTGATTCAATATATAACATATCTGCTAATTTATTCCATGTATATGGATTTTCAATAAATTTACCATTTTCAAAATAGAATGGACCATTTCCAGTACTCCAACCTTGTAAAGATGAACAACATGGTCCTCCATTAAACCATATAAAAAGTTTATTTGAATTATTTTCTGATTCTAAATATATATAATGTAGTTGTTTTATTGTTGATACATTAAGATAACCTGAATACATACCTCTTTTAAAAGGATAATTTGGGAGGTCTTTTACTAAATCTTCTTCTGGATATGAAATAATATTTGAGAAAAGAATTATGATGATAAAATAGTGAAACTTCATTGATATCAAAATTTATACATTAAAATTTTAAATAAATCATAAAAATTAAATAAAGAAACAAATAAATAAAAATTTATTTTTATTAATTTTCTATAATTTTATATATCATAAAATAAATATTATAAATCTTCATCAGCCAAAAATCTTTTAACCATATGAAAAGCTTCTTTCCTTTTCCATTGTGGAACCATATGTCCAGTACCTTTAACAGTAACAAAAGTCAAACCTTTATAAATAGTTCTATAACCAGCAATATTTTCCTTATCAATATTCCCATTTAAATCCTCAGCTCTCCAACTTCTCCATTCACTAATAATAGGCAATCTCAAATTTTTAATCCAAGCTTGATTTCCATTAAATGGAACAGCCAAATCAGTATCACCAGAATAAATTAAAATTCTAATTTTATTTAAAAGGTATGGATAAGTATAAATACTTCCTTTTTCTAATCTTCTATAACGTTCATATCCTTCCATATTACATAATTCCCATTTTATTGTTTCTTTCACATGAAGAGCTCTTTTTACATCAATTCTATTTAGATATTTTTCTATATTTGATGTATCTACACATGGTATCATTCCATTTGATTTACTTTCATCTTTAATTATTTCTAAGAATTTTTTATTTTTTGATTTAAGAAGTGAATTTGGAAAAGCCCATCTTGCATAATTAAAATAATATGAATTTGGATTAATATTAGAATTTTGTAAACCTTCACAATCCCGTAAGTAATCATATACATTAATATTATTTATTAATTCTGATATTTTTTTACGACATTTATTACATTTTTCCACATCTATTTCCTTTAGACAATATTTAAGATAATCTTTCCTTAATTCAAATCCAATTAAATGATGAGTAAAAACAAACTCTAATGTAGCAGGAGTAGTATCATATTTCCAATCAGTAACACCATTCCCAACTAAAATTCCTTTTAATTTAATTTTATGACTATCAGAAACTTTCTCATTATAATGAAGAATTTCAGAAGCTAACATAGGAATATAAATTCCAGCATAACTTTCACCACTAATATATAAATCTTTATCTCTAAGTGAAGGAAATTTATTAAAAAAATCAATTAAAGCAATTAAATTATCATGAGCAGCAATATCATCATCCATAGAAAGTTCACTTTCAACATTAGAATTAATTAAAGAAAAACCAGCACCAGCAGGTGATTCAATATATAAAACATTTGCTAATTTATTCCATGAATAAGGATTTTTAACAAATTTATCTCCTTCTAAATAACAAGGTCCATTTTCTTCTCCCCAACCATCAAGAGATGAACAATATGGTCCTCCATTGAACCATATTAATAAGGGAAGATGTTCTCCTTCTTGATGAGCAGTGTGGTATAAGTAATGTAGACTTTTAGTTGAAGAAACTGTTAAGTAACCTGAGTACATTTCATTTTTATATGGGTAATCTGGAAGATCTGTTACTAAGTCTGAATATGGCTGTGAGAAGATTGTCGTTAGGAAAAGGAGGAATAGTATGGATTTCATTTTTTTATTTTTTTTTTAATTTTTTTAAAGCTTTTTTTATTTTATTTTTTTTTTTTTTTTTATTTTAATATTCATATGTTTTAAAATTCAAAAAAAAGATTTTAAAAAATATTTAAATAAAAAAATATTTATTCAGGTACCATTTCTTG
This sequence comes from Isotricha prostoma, assembly GCA_023807205.1. Lineage (NCBI taxonomy): Eukaryota > Ciliophora > Litostomatea > Vestibuliferida > Isotrichidae > Isotricha > Isotricha prostoma. The sequence continues at coordinate 14,780 of JAJMZS010003080.1, forward strand.
ATGTTGTTCTTGGACTTGATTTCCATAATCTTCTTCTCCTTCTTCTCCTTCATTATAATTATTATTAAAATTCCCACTTCTATTTCCTTCATTAATTTCATCAGTATTTTTATAAATCCCTTGACTTTCATCATAATTACTTCTATTCCCTTGAAAATTATTATAATCATTATTTTGAATATTCATATTATTTTGAGTATTTTCATTCGGTTTTAAATTATCATCTCTTCTCTTAAAATCAAATTGTTGTTTACTATATTGATTCATTTTAATAGCAAAATCTTGATATGATTTAATTCTCTTTCTCATTAATATTATTTCATTAATATATCCTTCAATTTGGAAATTTTTCCTATTTTGAAGTAATTGACATTCTTCACCTAATTTTTTAATATTTTCAGTTAAATCTTTAACTTTATTATTATATAATTTTTGAATTTGTTTATATTGTTCTTTTATTATATTTGCAGTTTCTTCTTGTGCTCTTACTTGACCTCTTAAACAAACTGTCATTTCTCTTGTTTTTTTATTAAATTCATGTAAATTATGTGCTTTTTCTTTATTTGCATTTGCAACAACAGTTTTTAATTCATTTTCTAATTGTTGATTTTGATTTTTTATTACTTCCATATCTTCATATATTTTCTTTTCTCCTTTTCCATTATCTAATCTTAATTCAAACATATCTCTACAAACTGAATAATTTACTTTTTCTAATTTTTGATTTGCTTTTAATAAATCTTCTGATTGTTTATTAAAATTTAAAACTTGTTGTCTAAAATCTTCTTCTTTTATTTTTCTATTTTCTTCTAATTTTGCAATTCTATTATCATAATCAAATTTCATATCTTCAATTTCTTTTTTTAAATTTTGATTTTCATTACTTAAATCTTGTAATTCAGGTTCAGTTGGAAACATAACAGTTCTAATAATTTGTTGTTTTTCATCAGAAGGAGTAACTTTTAAATTATTTTTATTTCCATCACCTTTATTATCATAAATATTATAAATTTTCCCACTTTGTCCTTTATTTTTACAACAAGGTTTTTTTTTTTTTTGAAAATTTTTATTTAAAGAAACATTATTAGGATCAGGAGTAAAATTTTCAGCATCGGCACCATCTTCGAAATTAAAATTAGAATATTTTTCTGTAATTTCAGGTTGATGATCTTTATATAATTTAATAGTTTGTTCAATTGGTTCTGCTAATTGTAATAATTGAGCAATTCTTCTTTTATCTTCTTTTGCAATTGTTTTACAATTTTCTATCATTTTACTATAATGAATACATTTTTTTCTTTCATTATTTAATGCTATGTTTGATTCATATAATGCTTGTTTTAATTCTAATAATTCATCTTGTCTTCTTTTTCTTTCCCAATCTACTTTGTGAATTAGTTCATTTGATATTTTTATTGATTCTATTAGATTTAAATTATTTACTCTTTCTTTTTCGTAGGCATCTATTACCATTCTGTAATAATCTAGTAAACGAGCTAAATCTCTTTTGTTCATCATTGTGTTCTTTAATTGAGATAATGGAGAGTAAACTGGATTTTCTTCTGCTGATTTTTTATATTTTTCTAACTTGTCGTTTACACTTAATTCTTCTTTCATTTTTCTTTTTTTTTTTTTTTTAGTTTTTAATTCTTTTTTTATATTTTTTTTATATTGGAAAGATTTATTTTTATTTTATTCATAAAGTTTTCAATTTTAATTTTAGAAATATGGATTATAATAAAAATTTAAATTTTAATATTCAAAATCATTATAACATAAATTATAAATCACGCTTCAATATTCCGAAAAATAATATTTCTCAACGTGAATTTTATTATAATCAGTATGATAATAATTATCAAAATAATAATTTCATATTAAAAAATTCGAAAATAGATATTAACAATTATCCTACTTTAGAAAAATATAATTTAACAATCCCGAACAACAAAGATATAAGAGAAAAAGAATATAATAAAAATTCTTCATCTACATCATTTGAAAATAATAATAATTATATTCAAGATATAAGACAAAATACAATTCCAAATTCTATAAATTTTAATTATTCTCTATCAAATTATATACAAAGAGATAGAATAAACAATGATAAAAAATTCAATTTAAAAACAATAAATAAAAATAATAGGAATCAAATTGAAAAATATAATTTTGATGAGATTAATTTTAATAGTGAAAATTTATCAACTTCAATGAGAAAAAATCAATCAAATAACTCAAATTATTTTTCTTCAAATACACAATATCCAAAAGATAATAGAAGAAAAGGTTCAAGAGTTGCAGACATTATAATGAAAATATATTCAAATGATATTTTAAAAGATGTAATAATTAAAATATATTCAGAAAAAATATTTGATAAATTAATATCAACGAAAGTTGATATAAATTTAATAGAAAATATGGAAAAGACAATTGAAGAAATTTGTAGACTAGAAGAAGAAGAAGTTAAAAAATTAGATAATGGAACAATAATTGAAGAGAATTTAACTGAAAATAATAATAATAATTATAAACAAATAAAATTAAACAATAATATTAAAAATAAATCTAGAAATAAAGATATAATGAAAGTACGTCCTTTATCAAATAATTTAAGACATTTAAAAATAAATGAATTAAATGATGAATTTATTAAAAAATATCCAAAAACTAGTAAAACTATATTAGGTTACGATAAATTAAGTATAGATCAAAGTAAGTCATTAAGAAATTCTCTTCATAAAAGTCAAAATTGTTCAGATAAAAGAAAAAAATTAAATAAAATTTTTAATAATTATACATCAAATTTTGGAAGATATTTTGACCCTTCACTTCAAAATGGAGGTGAATCCAAATTAAATAATATAGTAAAAAATAAAATGAATAATTATTATAATTATTGTCAAAGTCCTGTTAAAGATTATATTGAAAATACAATACATAATATATTTATTTAATAAAATTATTATTTTTTTCCAAAAATCCAATTTTAAATTTAAATAAAAATATTTTTTAAAATAAAAAATGATAAATAATGAATCATTTAAATCAATATCAAAAAATTCGACAAATATAATGAATTATTTAGTAAGAAAATTAGAATCAAGAGAAAAAAAAGTAAAGAAAACTTATCAAATATTCAATTCAATAAATTCATTTGAAGATTTTTATTATAATAAAAAAGATTTAATGAATACATTTTTAGAATTAGAAGAAGATTTAAAACAAGCATCATGTGCAATAAAGGCTTTATTAACAGAAAATAGAGCATTAACTTTAGGAATTGAATCAAAAGAAGAAACAATTAAAAATGTAATAAATGATAATAATTATCTTTGTGCAGAAAATGAAAATTTAAAATCTCAAATTTCAATGTATAATAATAATAATAATAATTATTCAAATATTAATAATACAGATGTTAATGAACTTTATAATATTTCAGGTAATGTAATGGAACAAACACCAAAAATTGATAAAAAATTATTAACTAAAATAACTGAAGAAAATGATGATTCTATATTTAATGTTAATCAATTATCAAATGTTAAAAATATAATGAAAAATATGAAAAATAATAAACAAAAATTAAAAGATGCAATAGAAAAACATTTTATAACAAATAATAATACAGAAATTAATACTTTTAATAGTAATAATAGTTTACAAATTTCTGAAAAAGAAAGCCCAATGAAATATAATTATGACTATTCTTCTAAAAATAGTGAATTATTAATGAAAATTATGAATAATCCAGATAATATTAATTTATTGAATTATACTATTGGAAAAGATTTTGTTGAAAAAATTATGGATCCTAATTGTCCACAAGAATATTTAAATGAAATTGAAAATATTTTATCAGGTAATTATAATAATAATGAAAGAAATAATATAAATAATAACCAAATTAAAAAAAATTTAATGAAATTTAAATCTAATAAATTAAATAAAAATGTTACTAGAACACGTTCAGATTTAAGTTCTAAATTAAAACCAAATAAGAAAAATAAAAATTTAAATAATTCATTTACTTCAAATAGATGTCATATTTTAAATAAAATGAAAGAGGGAATAACTTTTGAAAAATCATTAAGAGATTATCCAATTAAAAATACAGCAAGTCAAAAAAGATTTAATAACTTTACAAACCCTTATGGAGGATTTTTTGACTAAAAAAAATAACTAAAAAAAAATAATTTTATAGAATTAATAAAAAATAGAAAAATAAATAATTAATTAATTTTTTAATTTAATAATTAATCATTTTATATTTAATCATTATTCATTTAATTTTTTATTCTAAAATGTATAAAGATCTATATTCATCAGAATATGATTATATAATATTTGGAAGTGGATTAACAGAATGTATCTTAAGTGCATATTTAGCAAAAACAAGAAAAAAAATAATACAAATAGACATATCTAATTCATATGGTGGAGATTGTAAAAATTTCAATTTAAAAGATATGGAATTTTTTATAAAAGGATTAAAAGAAAATAAAATTTTAGATAGTTCAATTCAAAATATTACTTTAGAAAAAAGAGAAACTAAAGTAAAAGAACCACTTTATGAAAATGAAAAATATAGAGAATATACTTTTGATATAAATCCAAAATTTATTTATGCTAAATCTATTAGTACTTCTGAATTAATGGATTCTCATGCTTCTTCTTATATTGAATTTACTTCTGTTAAAAAGATATTTTTTATGTATATGAATAAATTTTTAAATGTTCCTTTTTCAAAAAGTGAAATTTTTATTTCAGAAGATTTAGAACTTTTAGAAAAACAAAAATTATTAAATTTTATTTTTTCAATTATGAAAATAAAAAATAAAGTAGATGTTAATAGTACAGTAGATATAAAAAAAGATATAGAATTAGATGATGATACTTTATTAAATGATATTAATAATAATTTAAATGAAAATGCAGAAGAATTTTTAACCAAGAGATTCAATTCTAAAATAAAATCAATGATTTTAGTAATTTTAGCTCATCAAACTTTTAATACAAAAGATATGACAGTAAATGAAATGTGTAATCAAATATATAAATTTTTAATAAGTGTTCAAATATATGATAATACACCATTTTTATATCCTCAATATGGTTCTAGTGAATTTTCTCAAGCAATGAGTAGATTATCTTCAGTTTATGGTTCAATTTTTTTAGTAAAAGAAGCTTTAAAAGCAAATATTAATTATAATAAAGAAAATTTAATTAATAAAGAAACTAAAAAATTTGCTATTGAAATTACTGATGAAGAAAATAATGAAAGTTTTACTGTTTTAGCAAATAATATTATTATTAATAATTATTTTGTTAATTCTCCAAATTCAAGAGTTTCTTTTAATGAAGAAGTTAAAATTGAAAATAAATGTAAAGATTTTATTTATAAATATTTTTCTATTTATATTATTAAATATATTGGAGAATTATATTCTGAAAAAGATGGTCCTTGGTATTTTAGAGTTCCTAAAAATGATCCTGAATTAAAAAATAAATACCCTTTGGATTGTCTTAAAATTTTTAAATATTCAAGTTGTGTTCCTAAAAATAGAATAATGCTTTATATTAGTATTGTTAGTGATATTAATGAAAGTAATGAAGATGAATTTAAAAAATATTGTAAAATATTAACTGAACAATTTGTTGAAAGAATTATGAAAGATGTTAGAGAAAATATAAAAAAAAATTATGATAATGAAGATTATAGAAATAAATGTACTTTTAAAGGAATAAATATTATTGATGGAATTAAAAAAGAAGAAGAAAAAAAGGAAGAAGAAAAAAAAGAAGAAGAGAAAAAAGAAGAAGAGAAAAAAAAAGAAGAAAAAAAAGAAGAAGAAAAAAAGGAAAATCCAACATTGGGAGGAGCAATATATATTCCACCAAAAAGAGTAGTTCCACCAGAACCAATAGAACCAATATCATTAATCCCAGAAAAAATAATTGAATATGAATTCAATCAAAAAATCCTATTATCAAATTTTGAATTTGTATCAAATGAAACTGATAAAGAAAGTAAAACAGTTAATCAAATTATATTTACTAATCCAAATTACACTTCAATAGACTTAGACACATATTTTCTTGAAAGTGAAAAAATAATGAAAGAAAAGAATCTACCTTCATTACCTCAAGAAGAAATAAATCAAAGAAAAGAAAGTTATGATGACACAGATAAAGATGAAAATGATTTAATTGATGAATTATTTGATGAAATTGAAAAAGATAAAGAAAATGAAGAGAAAAAAAAAGAAGAGAAAAAAGAAGAAGAAAAAAAAGAAGAAGAGAAAAAAGAGGAAGAGAAAAAAGAGGAAGAGAAAAAAGAGGAAGAGAAAAAAGAGGAAGAGAAAAAAGAAGAAGGGAAAAAAGATGAAGAGAAAAAAGATGAAGAGAAAAAAGAAAATGAAAAGATATAAAATTCAATATTTATCAATAAATATTAATTTAATAAATTTTATTAAAAAAATTATTTTTCCAAAAAATGTCAATATTGGAAAAACATTATATTTTAACACCATTAGAATCTATTCTCATTAATAAATTAATGCCAAAAGGTTTTAAATTAGAAACAGAAAATAATTTATCTCTTTCTGCTCCTTTATCTTCATCCATTCCAAAAGAACAAAAAAATAGTGATAATTTTTTAAATAATAAATGTGATTTATTTATAAAAAAAATTTTAAGTAATGATATATCACAAGAATTTTATAATAGAAATAATTCTGAACCTTGTATTTTAACAATAGAAAGAAATATTAAAAATAATAAATATCGAGAAATTTCAGAATGTTATTCTGATTTAAAAAAAATATTTAAACATTATTTGATTAATTATAAAAATGATAAAGATATTTGTAATAAAATTTCTAAATTATCTGATTTTTCAGAAAAGACATTTAAATCATTACAAAATGATTTAAAAGACAATTTAGAAAAAGTAGTTAATATAGAAAATAATAATCCAATGACATTAGATGAAAAAAAAACATTAGGTGAAAATATAAAAAAATTAAATTTAGAGCAATTAAATGGAATCATTAAAATAATTCAAGAACATTCTAAATTGAATAAAAATGAAAAATATTTAGAATTTGATATTGATCAATTGTCAAGTAAAAAATGTAGAGAATTAGAAACTTATGTTAGATCTTGTCTTGGAAATCATTATATTGAACCTAGAATGAAAAATGGCGGTATAAATGAACATTAATAAAATTATTTTATAAAAAATGAGAATTTAGTTTTTTTAAATAAATTGAGTTGAAATGTTTATAATATCTAATTATTATTTAATAAGTTATATTTCATTGCTTAAAATTGAATATTTTTTCATATAACATAATAATATTTATTTCAAGGAAAAAAAAATCAAAAAAAATATTATTTATTTTTTTAATATTATAATATATAATTAATATTTTTAATTTTAAAAAAATTTATTTTCAAAAAAAAATATTTTTATTTTTTAAAACCCAAATGAGTATTCCATTTCGTCAACAAATGAATCCAAATTTTCCATTTTCTCAAGTAAAAATATAAATAAAATAAACAAAAAAAAAAATAGAACCCAAATCGAAATATTCAAAATGTAAAAGGAACTGAATCAAAAACAAAAAATCCAAATTTACTTCTTTTACAAAAGCCATCATATAAAATAGATCCAAATATAATTCCACGTCCATGTGAATTTGAAGACTTATATATAAATGATCAACAAGAAAATATATATTATACTTTAATTGATTCACATACTCCTCATTCTGCATCACATTATATAGTAAAAGAAATAGAAAATTCATCTTGTAGATTTATAAGATCTTCTTTAATTAAAATTCCTACTTCACAATCAATTTTAAATAATTCATATCTTTTATTTGGAATTTATTGTCAACCTTTTGCAGAAATTCAAGAAAATGAAAATGAAATTCCAATTGTAAATTCAAAAAATGGTATTTTAAGATGTAAAAGATGTAATTCTTATATTAATAGTCAATTTGTTATAACTATTAATAAATTTAAGAAACAAGTTATTATTTGTAATTTATGTCAATATGAAAATATTTTAAATAATGAAATATTAGGATATAAAAATGAATATGTAATTGGGAATCCTATTGAAAATTGTAATGAATTAAAATATCCTACTATTGATTTTATTACTCCTGATTCAATGATAAAAGAAGTAAAAGATTTTATTCCACATTATTTATTTTGTATTGATATATCAACAAATTCATATAATGCAGGACTTCCAAATTATATTCTAAATTCAATACAAGGATACTTAAATTCATTTCATAATGGAGAAAATTCTTTTATTGGTTTTTCAACTTTTGATTTTAAAGGAGTACAATTTTATTCTCTTGGTAAAAATAAAGAAATAAATATAACATATATGAATGATTCAAAAAATCCATTTTGTCCATTATCACAAAAACAATTATATTTTAATGTAATAAAAGATCAAGAAGATATATTAATATTAATAGAAAAAATAAATAATTACATTGATTTAAGAAGAGAAAAAGAACAAACACCAAATACAACAATATCAGGAACTGCAATTTATTCTGGAATTGAATCTTTAAGTGAAAGTGGAGGAAGAATTTTAATATTTAATGGTTCTCCTTCAAGTTTAGGTTATGGTGGTTCAATTAAAAAAAATGAAAGAGAATATATTAATACTGATAAAGAAAAAGAATTATATATTCCTCAACATACTATATTTTCAAATTTAATTGATTTATGTCAAAAATATCGTATTGCTGTTGATCAATTTATTTTTGGAAATATTTATTATGATTTAAGTACTTTTTGTACTATTTCTAATATGACTGGAGGAGGAATTAAATTATATGATTTTAAATATAATGATTTAATTGATCATCCTGATTTAATTAATCAAAATTTTGAAAAGTTATATAATGATGTTTTTAGAATTATTTCTAGACCTAATTATTATGATATTACTGTAAATATGAGATATACTATTGGATTTGAAGTTATGGAAATTTTAGGGTCTATATATAAAAAGTTAACTAATAATTTTTCTATTCCAAGTTTAGATCCTGATTCTTCTTTTTTTTATCATTTAAGACTTAGTGATTCTTTTAATCCTGAACAAAAAGTTAGTTTTCAATTAGTTGTTTCTTATACTGATAATTTTAATAAAAGATATTTAAGAGTTTTTAATTATACTAATAGAACTTGTAGTGATATAACTCAAATTTATTCATATTGTGATATTGATGTTTTAACTAAATTAATGTTAATAAAAGAACTAACATTAATTTATAATTCTTCACAAAAAGAAATTAGAGAAAATATTTTGAATAAATTAACAAATATGTTTTATTATTATAAAAAAGAAACAAAACAAGTTAATTCAGGACAATTAGTTCTTCCAGCACAAGTTAAATATTTACCTTCTTTTACTAATTCTTTTTTTAAAAAAGGAATTTATACTGCAAATAGAGGTAATTTTACATCAGTTAATATAATTTATTTAATTCATTTTTATATGAAATGTCCCATTTATTCATTTATATTATATTTATATCCAAAAATGTATAAAATTAATTTAGATAAATTGAATAATTTAAATATTAAAAAAAGATTAAGTTTAGAAACAATTAAAATAAATAGAGCTTATTTATTAACAAATGGTATATTTTTAGATTTATATGTTTTTGAAAATGAAAAACCTGAATTTTATCAATTATTTTTTGGCAAAGAAGATTATAATTCATGTATAATGGAACATATTACTTCATTAAATGAAGGAACTTTAACAGGAGAATTAGGAGAATATTTAAATAATTTTATAGAAAATAAAAAATGTGAAAATTTCGGAAATTATACTCCATTAAGAATATTTTTCCTTGATAAAAATAATAGTTTAAAAAATGATGATTTCAAAATGTTATTAACAGAGGATTCATTTTATGGCGAAATTTCATATCCAGATTTCCTTTATTCTCTCCATGAAAAAATACAAAAGAAATTTAAATAAAAAACCTCAATAATCAGAACAATATCAAAATAAAAATAAAAAATATATAAATAACAGTTTTTTATATTAAAATATATTATTAAAAATAAAAAAATATAAAAAAAAAAATTAAAAATATAAAAAAAAAGTAATTATGCGTATTTGTATATGTTGTTTTGGATTATTCCATAGGCCAAAAAGACGAGCAACAACATATCTTCCAAATCAAAATATTCAAGATAACGCCAATGATAATTCAAATAACTTCATATTAAAAAATAGAAGAAGATCATTTGTTACAAAAAATGAGCCATTAAACAAATTAAAAAAAATAAATGAAGTCCTCCCAAATTATCAAACCCCAGTTGCAAAAAGTCGTCCATTGAAACCAAAAGAAAAAAAATCATTATATGATTTAAAAGACAAATTTCGTTGTTTATTTTGTGGAGGGACAAAATGTCCATATGAAGATTATAAAAACAATCCAAAAACACCAATTAAAGGATTAAATTGTGATATTATAGATAATGAAATATATGCAAGTCAAAGACCAAGTAATATATTAATAGAAGAGTATAATTTAGTAAAAAAATTTCATCAAAATAAAATAGGAATGATAGTAAATTTACAAAGACCAGGTGAGCATCCATATTGTGGACCTAATGCATTAGAACCACTTTCAGGTTATTCTTATTCTCCTTCTTTATTCACTTCAGAAGGTATTGAAGTAAAGTTAGCTGGATGGAAAGATATGGATGTTCCTGATTCTTTGTATTTTATGTTAGATATTATTAAAGATATTTATAAAAAAATTCAAATTGAGAAAAAGAAAGTTTTAGTTCATTGTCATGCTGGTAATGGGAGAACTGGAGTTGTTATTTCTTGTTATTTAATTTATAAAAGTAATTATGAAGCGAAAGAAGCTGTTGAGTATTTAAGGAAAATTAGAAAGAAATGTGTTGAGAAAAGTGCTCAGATGAAATATTGTATTAAATTTAAGGAGTTTTTAAATACTTTAAGGAAAGTTTTTACTAATGAAAAAAATGATGTTGATTATTTTATTAAACATCAATGTGATTTAGAAATTAATCCTGTTGAAAATAATTTATATATTCCTAAATTATTTTGGTTAAGTATTGATATTTTGAGTAATTTGATAAAAAATTATTCTAAAAATAAAATTTATCAAGCTTTAAATGGTACTTTAGATGTTGATGAAGAAATATTTCAAGAAATTAATAATATTAAAGAAAAAATTGATAATGGTAATTGGGATACTTTAAAAAGGAATCAAAATATTATTGTTGTTAGTGAAATATTTTATCATTGGTTAGAAGATTCTGTTTCTTATTGTATAAGACCAAAACAAATTTTAGAAATTTATGAAGATAAAAAATTAATATATCAAATTGATAATATATTACTTGGTTATGTTAGTGAAGATACTATTAATACTATTTATGAAAGTTTAAAAAATTATTTGAAAAAAGTAGAAATAAAAATTTTAAATTATATTGCTAATTTTTTTGTTCAAATTTATCCAATTGAAGGAGTAGATGATGTAATAGAATATAAAAGAATGGTCGAAAAAATTTCAGTTTATTTACTTGGATTTAATATTGATTTATTATTTAATTATAAATTACAAGTTGAAATAAATAATAAAGTAAATACTACTTTATCACAATTAAATAAACAAAGTGAAAGTGAAGAAATTGATCCTAGTTCAGGACTTACTTTATTTAATTGTATAAAAGCAGTTGAATGTACTATTTTAATACTTGAATTTTTAAAAATTAAAATTTCATTTCCAATGGCAAATGAATGCAAAGAAAAAATTGTTGATACTGTTAAAAAAGCAAATGGTGAATTAAAAAAACAAATTATGACATTAAAAGCAAAAGCAAGTTTACTTAAAAGTATTATTGTTTCTAAAGAATCTGATATTTTGAATATTAATGAATTAGATAATAAAGAATCCATTGGTACTTTTGGAAAAGATGAACCAATAAATAGAAAAATTAAATTAAATCTTTTTTCTAATGTTAAACCTAATGATAAAATTGAAAATCAAATTAACATTTATTCTAATAATAATTCTTCTTTAAAAATAGAAAAAATAAATAGAATAAAATCTTCTAAATTTAATTTTCAAAAAAATAATGAATAATGTTGTTATTATTTTTTTTTCTCAAATTATTATTATAATTTTTGATAGTTGTAAATAGTAAATTATAATTAATTTGAAACTTGTATTTAATTATATTATTCATAGAACGTGTTTTTCATAAAATTATTATAACTGAAATAGTAACGATGTTATAATTTAGATTAATTTTATTTTTTTAGTTGTTTTAAAATAAATTTTATAATTTTAATAAATGAATTAATAAAATATGTTGATTAATAATAAAATTTGCTTGTTTAAAAAATCTATTATGTATTTTAAATTAATTTAATTTTTTATATGTTAAAATGAGTTTCATATAATTTTAAATTTTATTATTTTAAATTTTTTTTTTGAAATTTATTATTTTTTATTTTGAAATATATTTATATAGTTTAAATTTAAAATAAGTAAAAAAAATATGAGCAACTTTTCTACCTCAAAAATTAATGAAAATACCCAATCTCAAAATAATTTAAATAATATAAAATATTTTTTAGAATCATATGAATCATTAAATGACCTATCAAAAATTTCATATTATTGCAAAAAAAATAAAAAAATTTTCTCAGAAAAAAGTTTGATTCCTGAATCATATAAAAATACAAAAATTCCTTTTAATAGAAACAATGCATTTTATGAACTAATAAAGTCTTATAATAAAGATGAAAATCCAAATCTTTTTCCTCAAAATCCTATTAAACTTTCAGAATATTGTGATTTAGAAAAAATTAATAAAAAACAAATTCTTAGTAAGAAAGTAAATTTTAATGAATTTACTAATAAAATATGGTCAATTGAAATTAATTATAAATCAAATAGTTTTTATTATGGTTTATATTCAACAGAAAAGATTTATAGTTTTTTAAATGAAGTTTATTCTTCAATGACTAATATTCAAAAGGAAAGTTATATTATTTCTATTATTGATATGAATCTTAATGTTCGTTATTCACCTGATTTACTTTATTTAACATTGAAAAAAAATTTAGAAAATGAAAATAATGTTAATTCTAATTTAGGAAATATTTTTATATTAAATGGAAAAAGTGAATTAAATCAAAATGAAAATGATGAATTATTTTCTGTTGAAAATAATGATGATGAATGAAAAAATGATATTTTTTTTAGTTAATATTATTAATTAATTATTTTTATTAAATGATGAAAATATTTACAAGTATAAATGATTTTTTTTAAACTTTAAAATCAATTTATAATAAATAACTCAAATAAGTAATTATATAAAATAAATAGACATATATTAAATATTATTAAACAAACAATCATTCTTGACTATAATACAAATTTGAAAACTTTGAAAAATCAAAATTTGAAATGTGAAAATTTTGAATATATATTATTTGATTTATAAATAATTTGAAATAAAATATTTGAAATAAAATATTTGAAATTAAAAATTTGAATATAAAATATTTGAATAAAAAAAAAATTTGATTATTTAAAATTTGCAAAAATAAAAAAAGACTCAAATCCCAACAAAAAAAGGGTAAAAAAAAAAAAAAAAAATCAAAAAAAACCCAATCAAAATAAAAAAGCAAATTTACCTTCTTCCACGATTAATACTCCTACTTCTACTTCTAGATCTACTTCTCGAATTTCTCCCAGAATGTCGATTATATCTATTATATCTATCATAAGATCTACTTCTAGATCTACTTCTTTCTCTTCCTCTATAATAAAAATTCCTATCATATCTTTTTCTATGATAATCACTTTTAGGACCTAAATAAACACCAGGAGTTGGTTTATGAGGTTTACTTCTTTTACTAATTTCAACTTTAATTTCCTTACCATTAATAACTGAATTATTAATTTCATTAATTGCTTTCTGTGCTGCTTTCGGTGAATCAAAAGTAACAAAACCAAAACCTCTATTTTCTTTTGAATGAGGTTCCTTTATTATATTTATATCAATAACTTTACCACATTTATCAAATTTTTCTTTTATTTCATCATCTTTCATATATTTTGGAAAATTTGATACGTATAATACATTTCCTGTATTTTCTGCTGAATTCTCACGAGATGTTTTTCTGTGATATTTTATTGGAGGAGAACGGGAACTTCTGTAATATTGTTTACGATTGTAATTGTCTGTTCTGTGATATGAACGAGAATGACGAGGAGAACGACTGTGACTGTGGGAACGACTGTGGGAACGGTATCTTTCTGAGGGAAAAGATTTTTTTTGATCGTAGTGTTGTTTCTCTTTTTGAGATGGGGAACGAGAAGGTTGAAGGGTTGATTGAGGCTTTTGTTCTTGGTTTTCCATTTTTTTTTGTTTTGATTTTTTTTTTTTTTTTTATTTTTTAGGAGTTAATATATTTTATTTTTTGGATAAATATTAATTTTTAATTTTTTGGATTTTTTTAGGTTTTTTTTTAGATGAATAAATATTAAATAAAAATATTTTTTTTAATTTAAACTGTAAATATTTATAAAAAGATATTTTTTATATTTTTATATTTTTTAATAAATAAGTAATTAATTGATAAGAAATATAATAAATATATTCAAAAATTGATATAATAAAATAAAGAAAATAAAATAAATTACAATAAAATATATAATTCTCTATTCTAATAAAAATACAATAAATTCCACTAAAACCAAGAAAAAATAATAAAAAAAATTTAATAATATGAAAATAAAAAATAACCTAAAAAACTAAAAAAAATAAATATTATTTTTTATTTAATGATTAAAAAATTAAAATTAATTATTATATCTGAAAATGACAACACGATTTAAGAAAACCCGTAAAATGAGAGGAGAAGTTCAAATGGGTTATGGAAGAATAGGAAAACACAGAAAGCATCCTGGTGGAAGAGGACTTGCAGGAGGTCAACATCATCACAGAATAATGATGGATAAATATCATCCTGGATATTTTGGAAAAGTTGGTATGAGAGTATTTCATTTAAAAAAAAATATTCATTATAGACCAATTATTAATTTAGATAAAATTTTAACTTTAGTTCCTAAAGATGTTGTTGAAAAAGCTAAAACTTCGAATTCTGATGAAAAATTAACTATTGATGTTACTAAATATGGATATTATAAAGTTTTAGGTAAAGGAATTTTACCTTTTCCTATTATTGTCAAAGCTAAATTCTTTTCTAAAGAAGCTGAAAAAAGATTAAAAGAAGCTGGAGGTGCTGCTGTTTTAATTGCATAAGTTTTTTTTATAGGGAGATAGTATTTAATATTCAAGTATATTTAAAACAATAAAAATGGAATTTTTTGTATATTTTTTTTTTTTTTTGGTTTTTTTTAATTTATTTGTTTTTATATATGGTTTTATATTTTTTTTTTTTGGATTTTAAATTTGAATATTACTTTTTTATTATAATACATTATGTTTTATTGTATGTTGTTAAATTTTTGTAAATAATATTATAATGGGGGTTTGTTGTTCATCTGATATAAATGTGCAGGGAGAAGACTTTGTTGTTAAAATAATTCAAGATCAAACATTAAAATTAAATGAATATGATTATAACAGTTTATTAAATCATATAGGAAGTAAAAGAATACAATTAGAAATATATAAAATTCACATAGAAGAATTTTTAATCCCAGAATTTTATAATAAACATGCAATAGATCCAAATATAAAATATTTAAATAGTATATTTAATTATATTCTAACACAATTTGATGAAAAAAATAATATGTATGCAGTTTTATTAATGTTTTATCCATTTATAAATCATACTGACGAAATAATAGAAGACACACTTTATACTCTCTTTCAAAATATATGTGGAAAATTATCAATAATGGATTTAGAAACAATATTAACAAAACATATAACAATATTTACACAAGGATTAACAATTTCAGTTAGAAATGTTTGTGATAATCAAGAAATAAATTATTATTTAGATGATTTAATTAATAATGTTTACACTGATAATAATATTAAAAATTTAGTTAATACAATGTTAATTAAAATGGGAAGAAATACAAAAGGAAATAATAGTAAAATAATAGTAACAAAAGAACAATTTAAAGAAATGATAAAAAAATATGATATTTCATCAGTACAAAGTATTCGTTCAATTTTAATGCTTAATTTTTAGTTATATATATTTTAATTTTATAATTATTTTTAAAATATTTTTTTTTATTAATTTATAACTATTGTTTACTTTATAAAGATTAGAAAATAAAAAAATGAATAGTCATCATAAAAAAGAAAAAAGAAGAATATTAGAATTAAGTAGTCCTCAATCTTCAGGAAGATCAAAGCCAAGAGTTCATTTAACTCCAGTAAGAAGAATAAGAGGAAGAATGGCATCAAGATTAAATAATAAAAGTTTAGAAAAATATGATTTGTCAGAAGGAGAAATTGAATCAAATAGAGCAACTTGTTCTTCTGGAAATGATAATACAACTTTTTCTATTTTTCAAAATATAAATATTTTACTTTATTATTATCTTGAAAATGATGAAATTCAAAATATTGAAATTTTAGTTAATGAAGATAAAACAATTTCTGAATTTATTAGATTTTCATTAAATATAATAAATGAACAATTAAGAAGTGAAAAAAAGAATATTCAATTTAATATGACACAATTAGATAAATATTGTATTAAAGAAGTTAAAAAAAATGGACTTCCTAATAATGATTTACCTATATTTTATCCTGGTACTTCTTTAAATAATTGTAAAGAAGATAAATTATGTATTGTTTGGTTAGGTGAAAAAAATTCAAATTTTATTAAATATAATTATAATCAAATTCCTAAAAATAATATTCCTAATGAAATTAAAAAAGTAAAAATACATCATCCTACTATTAAAAAATATAAAATAAATGATATAAATAAAAATAATAATAATAGTGATGATGATATTTGTAAAATTTATTGAATTTTGCAAAAAATTAACTCTTTAAGTATTTTATTGGTATTATTTTATTTTTTTATATAGAAAAAAATATATAATAAGCAAAGAAGAATTTTCAATATCTTCTTTTATTTAAATTTATTTTATTATTAAATAAATATACATTAATTATAAAAAAGGAAATAAATAAAACTAAAATCATTAAAATAAAAATAAAATATTACTAAAAAAAACTTTTTTTTAAATTTTTTTCAAAAATTAAAAATAAAAAAAAAAAAATAAAAAAATAAAAAACATAAAAAAAATAATATAAAAACAAACAAAAAATAAAAAAAAATAAAAAAACAAACCTCAATATAAATATCTAATTTAAAAAAAAAATATATTTTACCAAAAAAAAAAAAAAAAAAAATGCAATCCTCATCAACTCAATTTCCAATATTAAAATGGGCCCAACGTAAAGATCGTCTCTACTTAACAATCATGGTAGTGCATACAAAAAAGCCAACAATAGACATAATAGATGGTAAAAAATTAAAATATTCTGGAACAGACGGTCAAAAAAACTATGCATTTGAAATAGAATTATTTGATGAAGTTTTAAAAGAAGAAAGCAAATATAATTTAGATGCAAGAAATGTTTTCTTAAACATAAAAAAAAAAACAGAAGGACCTTATTGGGAGCGTTTAACTAAAGATTCTGTAAAGAGACATTGGATTGAAATTGATTGGATTTATTATACTGAAGAAGATGAAGAAGAAGAAGCTAAACAACCTGATTTAGGAGGACAAGATTTTGGTGATATGGAAATGGATGAAGATGATGAACCTGAACCTGAAGAAAAGAAAGATGATGAAAAGAAAGATGATGAAAAGAAAGATGATAAAAAAGAAGAAGAGAAAAAAGAAGAAAAAAAAGAAGAAGAAAAAAAAGCTGATTTAAGTGATTTGGATAAAGAAGAAAGTAAATAAAAATAAAATATGTTGTTTTTTTTTTGATTTTTTTTTTTTTTTTTTGGTTTTGTTTTTTTTGAATTATTATTATTATAATATTGTTTAAAAGAATTTTTTTAGTTTGTATTAAAACAAAAATTTTTATTATGTTTTTTTATGTTTTTAAAATGGCTTTTTTTTAAATTTAGTTTATTTTTTTATTTTGATAAGTTTTTTTTAAATAAATTTAATTATTTATTTTTTTTGTTTTTCTTTTAAATTTTATTTTAAATGTTTGTATTATTGTTGTTAAAATAATAATTATTATATTATTTAACCGTAGATTAACAATTTAATTTTGTCTGCCATAAGCGCCCTAATGATATAATTAATACATTAATGCGACTCTATTGGCAGATACTTTTTATATTTTCATTTCTTTTATTTTAGCAATTAATATAATTTTTTATGGTAGAAATTTAATAATAATAATAATTTATTTAAATTTCTATTCTCATTATTATAATAATGGAAGGAAATCAAAATAATAATAATCAAATAGAAAATTTAAATAATAGTTTATCTGGAGATGAATGGGATGAATATGATTATGATGATGATTATGATGAATCACCAAATAATAATATAAATAAAGAAGAAATAAATAATCAAAAAGATGATGAAATTGAAATAATTTCACCAACTTATCAAAAAACTTATGTAAATGGATATAATAAAAAATATAAAAATTATCATGAATATAATAATAATAAAACTTTTAATCATAGAAATTATAAAGATAATAATAATTCTTATTATGAAAATAGGAATTATAAAGATAATGTAAATAATTCATATTATGAAAAAAATTTTCGTGATAATAATTTTAATAATAATTCATATTATGAAAAAAATTTTAAAAATGATAAAAACTCTTATTATGAGAGGAATCATTATAATAGAAATAAAAATTATTATAATAATAACTTGGTTAATAAAAATACTTCATATAAAAAAGGAAATTATAATTATAAAAAAGAACATAGAAATCATAAAGAACATTTAAAAATACATGTTTTTGAAAATGAAAATATTGGAAAACCAATTTTTTATAATAGTAAAAAGCAATATGATGGTGAATATAATACAATAAAAAATGAAAAACCAAAAAAAAATTATTTAATACTTGAAAATATTCTTCAAATGGATAAAATAAATGATGAAATATTAATCAAGAAAAATGAACAAATCCAAATAGTAAAAGATAAAATTGCAAAAAATTTAGAAAAAGAATATGGCTCATTAAATATAAATGCAAATGTTTATGTTCCAAAAAGAAAAGTTATGATGATGAGTCAAAATAAACCAAATTTAAATTTAATGATTCCTCAAAGTAAAATTTAAGTTATAATTTTATTAAGCTAAAAAATGAAATTATAATATTCATTTATTTAGATGTAAAGTTTAGAGTCATTTTTGTAAATTATATATAGACTCTAAAAAATATATTTAAAATATAAAATAATTTATTCAACATAATAAAAAGAAATAAATAATTTTCTTTAATTTTATTATTTATAATAAATATTAATTTTAATATAAAAAATTATATTTAAATATAAAATTTAAAATGAATTCAGGATTTGTTTTTGCAACAATAGGAATTAATTCTGCAATTGGTATTGGAGACAGAGTTTTACAAATTATATATTATTGCAAAAGAAAATTTTATTCTTCAAATGTAAAAAAATTAGATTTGACTTTTATTATTCTTCCCGCTGCAATACATTTTTTTATTTATTTAATGTATTTTCTTTTACATAATGAACCAATGTTAACAATGGGTGTTAAAATTAAAAATTTTGGGATTTATATTATTTCAAGTCAATTTCTTTTCCCAATTGGTATTCAAAGTTCTTTAAAAAATAAATTTTCAGAGGCAACTGATTATAGTTTAAATATATTAAGAGTGCTTAATGGAATTCATATTTTTTTAGTTTCTGTTCCACAAATGTTTATAGTTATTATTAATTCATTAGCTGAATCTAAAAAGTTAGGAGCTTTAGAAATTGTATGTATAAGTTTTTCTTCTGCATTTATTGCTTGGTCTATTGTATATTATTTTTTATGTAATATAAAAGAAGAAGATTATGATACTGTTATATATGAATTTGCACAAAAAATTTAAATAATTAATTTTAATATATTTTTTTTATATTTAGAATTTAAATATTAAAAAAAAAGAATATTTTTATTTCAAAACTTATATTTAATATATAAAAAATGTCAAATGGGCCAGATTACAGTTTAAATGAGCAAATATATCAAAATTCAGATAAAACAATAAGAATATATAAAGTAATATATAATATATAATTTAGACTCGTAAATTTGGAACAATAAGATATATTGCAGTAAAAGCATATTATAAAAAATATCATAAAGACAAATATAATTATGAATACAATTTAGTTCACAATATAAATAATTCAAGTGTAGTAAATATAAAATCATTTAGTGAAGATCATAATTATTTTTTAATGGAAATGGAATTTTGTGCAACAGGAGACTTATCAAAATGTTTATGGCAAAATAAAAATAATTTTTACGGTGAACGAACAATAAAATTAATAAGTAATCAACTATTAACAGGATTACAAGCTCTTCACAAAAATGGTATAATTCATTGTAATTTAAAACCTAGTAACATATTAATAGATGAATATGGAAATGTTAAAATATGTGATTTTAAAAAATCATTAAAAGTAGCAACAATGACAATGAAAGATATAAAAAAAAATAAAACTGCAATGACACCTTGTTATACTGCACCAGAATTATTTCAAGAAGATGGAAAATATTCATTTAAAAGTGATTTATGGGCTTTAGGTTGTATAATGTATGAATTAGCAGTTGGTCAAGTACCTTTTTTTGATGAAAATATAGCAAAATTAATAAATAAAATAATAAATGATGATGTTGATTTTAATAAAAAAGAATTAACAAAATATTCAGATGAATTTGTTCAAATATTAAAAAGATTATTAGTAAAAGAACCTAATAATAGAGCAACATGGGGTGAAATTGAAAGATTTGATTGGTGGGAAGGTGCTTTATTTGATTCTGGTGTTAATAATCCACAAAGTGGTAAAAGTGATAATAGTAATAAGGGAATTGATCCAATGAGATTAAGTCGTATTGTTAGAAATAATTTAGATAAAGATAATTATACTGTTAAAAAAAATGAAATTGATAATACTGATCAAGAATTTGATTTTCAAGATAAAGATACTGATGATGATGATGTTGTTCAACCTGAAAAAATTAATATTTCTATTTCTAAATTTCCTATGAATGTTTCTGTGTTGAATATTAGTAAAGTTTTCAAAAAAGATAAAAGAACTTATAATGATATTAATCCTGAATTAATTCAAAGTACTGATGAATTACCTAAAATTGAAAATTTTTTTATTAATCCTGCAGATAGGATAATTAAACCTATTATTGGAAATAAATTAATTGAAGATTCACCAATTACTACTTTTAATAAAGCAAAATTACCTTTTGTTCCATGGAAAAAAGATGTTTTGAAAGATATGATGAATTCACCTAATGATGTTAAAACAGTAGAACAGTATTTATATAGAATTTATACTGATTTAGATGCACATGCGAGTAAAGGTGATTTTGATAATTTATTAAATTTACTTAAATATTTTGAAACTATAGTTTTTGATAGAGAATTAGCTAATAATTTAATTAATACTAGTTTTATACAACAATTTATTCAATTTTTAAAAAATGTAGATAATGAAGAAGTTAAAACTAGATGTTGTTGTATTATTGGTTATCTTGTAAGATATGCAACAATAATTGAAGTTCCTTTAGATAATTATAATTTTGGTGAAATTATTTGTAATAATATTAAAAATGCAAATAATAATTCAGATTTAATGAAAAAAGCAACTGCAACTTTAGGAGAATATTTATTTTATGTTGCAACACAAGAAGAAACTCCAGATAATAATGAATGGTCAATTAGTAATATTTATTTAGATACTCTTTTATTTTGTTTAAATGAAAAAAGAGGTGATATTGTTAATTTTTATACTATTAAAACAATTGAAAATATTGCTATTTTAACTAATGTTAGTAAAAAGTATTTTGCAAGTAATAAAGATTTTACTAGTAAAATACTTGATGTATATAATAGTACTAGTAATGTTGAATTAAAATATTCTGCTGTTTCTACTGTTTCACATTTAATTAGACATCAACCTTCTTTAATTAATACTTTTTTAGAAAAGTGTCCTATTTTAAATGATGAAAATATTATTTTAAAAGAAAATGAAAATATTCAATTATGTCTTATTAATTGTTTATTGTTTTCTTTTGTTAGAGATGTTAAAAATCTTTTCCTTGCTGAAAAATGTGATATTTTTATTGGGACTATATTGAAAGTATTAGAAAAGTGTAATCATATTATTAAAATTAAAATTATTTTACTTTTTGGTTATTTGTTAAATTTCCCAAAAATTATTATTAAATATGGAGAAAATGCTTTTACAAAATTACAAAAATATCGTATTGAAAAAAATAATGAAATTCATACATCAGTAAGATTCTTTGAAAGGATGATTATAGATAATTCAAAAATATTTTCTAAAAATTTTATTAATCTATTAATTAAAGATAACAAACATGATGAAATTATAATGTATTGTAATTTATTTGAAATAATGGGAAATTATCATAAAATCAGTAGCCCATTATTTACTATTGATTTTTTAAAAAATATAATTTCATATATTAAAAGTAAAGCAGAAAATAAAGATTATGATAAAATTATAAGTAATTTATTAACTATATTAATGAAATTCTCAGAAAATCCAATTAGTGTTATTGGGAGATGTGATTTTATTTTAGATAGTTTTTATAAAGATTTATTAAATTTATCTGAAATTATAAAAATAAATGATGTTTCTACTATTATTACAATATGTGCTAATATTTTATCTTTTATTGTTGATTATTGTGAAGGTAAAAAAAAAGAAATTAAAAACTTAATTAAAACATGTTGTCCTATTTTATTAAAATTATTAAAGAAAAAAGAAATAATTGAAGAGACATTATCACTTATGTCATTAATAATTGAAAAAGATGAAACATTTATGGGAATTTATATATCAGAAAACATAATAGATGAAATATTTAAATTAATGAAAAATAAAGATTTTTCAACTAATTTAAATATAATAAAAATATTAATAATATTTACAGAATATAAAGATATTGGATTTAATGAAATAATAAAATTAGGTTTAATAGATAAAGTAAATTATCTAATTTCAAAAGGATTAGAAAGTGATGATGAATCAATTTATATGGATTATGTATTTGAATTATTTAATGAATTAATAGAAAAAATTGCAGATTATAAAAGAAAAAATTATTCATCAAAAGTTGATATAGATTCCTATAACAAAAATTTCAAAAGTAAAATTGAAAATGTAGCTAAAAATTTTCAATTATGTATTGATTTATTAGGAAATGATAAAAATGTAAATGTTCAAGAAATGGCATGTCAATGTTTAGTTTTTATTCTTCAATTTTTCCCTGGTAGTAATGTAGATTCACTTAAAATGAAATTAAATTTTAAACCTGATGATATTCCTAAATTATTAAAAGGATTAGAATTATCTTGTCATAAAATACATAAGAGAATGATACAACTTTTTATTTGGATTATTGAATATCAAAGTGATGGTAAAAAAATATTAAAACCTTTTGTTTCATATATTACTACTTATTTAGAAAATATATGTAATACAACTGCTGAACCTGATATTATTAATACTGCACAAAAGTTTATGAATCAAGAGTTAGTTAAAATAAAATAAATTTGATTATTTTTATTTGAAAAAATTTTTTAAATATATTATTTTTGAGAAAATTTTTAAATAAGTTTAATTGATTTATTTTAAATAATAAAATCGAATATAAAAATGGAAAAATATAATCTTACCACATTTCATATTTTCAATCCTAATAATTTGAAATATATTTTAAAATGTTTTGATGTCGATAGAGAATATCAATTTGAAAATACTGAAAAAAAAAATCTGATTTCATATAATTTTTTTTCTACAAATTTAACTATTGTACTAAATGTAGATGATAAAAACAAAACATATCAATTTAAATTAAATGGAAAAACTGCTATTTATTTATTTATAGACTCATTTTTAAATCAATATAATATTGATTTTAGAGTTAAAAATAAATTAATAAATGATTTATCAATAAAGTTAAATTTAAAACAAATAAAAGAAGAACTTTTAATAGAAGACAATTTTAATAATTTAAATATTAATAATTTTTTTTTAATTAATATTGATTTAAATTTCGACATTTGGGTTCATTTATATGAATCAAAATATGATAATTTTTCAGATAAACTACTTAAAAATAAAAGAATAAGATATTATGAAGAAAAAAGAGAAAAAATTAAATATATAATTGATGATAAATTATCAAAAGATTTATTGTTTTGTTTAACATATGATAATAGTCATCTATTAACAATTCATGATAAAAATAGTGAAAATAGAATAATAACAAAAAACCAACCTATTAATTTGAAAACTAATTTATTTGAAGAAATATTAGTAAAAATTCAAAATCTTGAAGAGAAAATTAAAACTGAAATTACAACAAAAGAATTGAATAATGAAATAAATGCTCAATTAAATGATTACAATATTGAAAATATTGAAGAAAAAATTTTGAACAATATTATAGAATTAGATGAAAGTTTATTTAAAGAAGATAATTTTAAAGAATCAATAAATTATTTTTATCTTTATGAAGCAAATATAATATATAAATCAATTATCAATATTTTAAATGAAAAAAAAATTAATCAAAATTTAAATCTTTCTCAAAAAAAGAAAAACATTATTTCATTAATTATAAATAAATTTTCATATTTTCATGATTATATTGAATCATTTTTGACAAATAATATTCCTAATAATATAAAATTAAATAAAAAGATTGAAAATATAACTTTTAAAGAAAAAATAAAAAAATTATCAACTATATTCACAATAATGTATCAATCTCCTTTCTTTGACAAGGAATCAATTATTCAATTTTTAAATATTTCAGAAAATCCAAGAAATGTATATACTCAAATTAAACAATTATTTTTTAAAATCATAGATGAATCAAAATCATATTCATCTATTATTAATGGAATTGAAATATTATTTTCTAAAATTTCAAAAAATCTTAATGTTGAATCCAAAAATTATAATGAAGATAGTTTCATTATTGAAGTACAATCACTAGAACAATTGAAAATGAAAATAAAAAATTTTTATCCTAATGATTTTGTCACTTATTTTAATTTAAATGATAAATCTATTGGAATTTATGATATAATGAGTGATTCTATAATTTTTAATGAAGCTCATTATTTAGAAAATAAATATTTATTAAATTACAATAAAAAATTTGATGAAACAAAATTATATGAAAAATTAAATCTAATTATAAATGGAACATTTGAAGAAAATAATAAAAAAAATAAAAAACTATATAATAAAATTATATTTAGAGGATTGTTGGTTATATTGCATCAGTCTTATGGACATCAAATTATACAAAAAAATAATAATTTTAAAATATCAACTCCAACAAAATTTTATTTTGATGGTAATTTTATTAATGATAGAGATGCTGGACAAATTTTAGAGTTTTTTATTAGTGATAATCCTAATAATATAAATTCAATAAAAACAATTGATGCTGATGTAAATCCATTACTTGACTATAAACTATATTTAGATAATTTTGATGAATTTTGGAATATTTTTGATAAAATTTTTGATGATTTCGATTATGATAGTGATTTTGAATTAAGTGATGATTATTCAGAAAAAGAAAAAGATTTTATTTCTTCAATTAATAAGATTTATAAATTATATTATTCTTCAATTAATTTTAAGTATGATAAAAGAAAAACATTTAAATATCAAAAAATTAATCAGAAGAATAGACGAAATAATTTAAGATTTAAAATCTAATTTTAAATTTTTATGAGTGTATATTAATTATTGTAAAATATATTAAAACTTTCAATATTTATACCTAAATAAATTATTATTTTTATATTAGGTATGACATTAATAAACTTGAAAAGTTTTTTAAAATTTTTTCATTATAGATATTTAATATTAATAATTTAACAGAATAATTTTGTTTATATATTTGAATTATTTTATTTAAAATAAAATTTTTTATGTTAAATTATTTTTAGTTAAATGATAAATACTTAAATTTATAATATATATTAAATCTATTCATTTCATCATTTAAAAAGTATAATTAAGTATTTCAAAATTTTTAATATCATTTTTATCAATTTTAATTTCATTAATCATATCATAAAATTTATGATATTCTAATATATCTTCAATACTATAATTACTTAATACATCATCATCTTTTTGACTCTCATAATAATTTCTTAAATCATCTAATTTTATTCTTTCATATTTTGATATATTATTAGAAAAAATTGTATTGGCTAATTCCAAAGACATTATGATTTTATTATAAATTGATTCATTTAATATTGGATTTAAATTATTATTATTAATGTTTTTTTGAATAATATTTTGAAAATCTTCATCAAGATAATTTATATTTATAAGATCTGTTGATTCAATTCCATTTGGTAATTTTAGTTTTAGAATTAAATTATTAAATGGAAAAATTTGTTCTTTTTTTTGTAAATTTTGATTTATAGTTTTATTGTTATTTATTATATTTTTTTGAGGTATAAATATAAAATTATTTAAAGGAATATTCTTATCACTATTAAGTTTCCTGAATCCTAATTTTTTATTGAGAGTTTTTTTATAATGTGTAACTGGTTGATTTTGATTAATAAACAATCCATTATTAAATGTATTATTAAAATTTAAATTAGTAATATTATTATTATTATTTGGAATTAAATTTTTATTACCTTGATTACTTCTATTTCCTTTATTTTTCCCTAAAATATTTTTCTTTTTACTTTCTTTAATATTATCATTATTATTAATAATCATATTATTATTTTGATTAATTGAATTCATAGTAAAAGCAGGATAATTAAACATTCCATTTTGTTCCACATTAACAGGATTCATTGGTAAATTAAAAATAGGAATTGGAATTCTATTAAAATATAATTGATCATTTATATATGAAGGAGGCATTTGCTTATTTATATTATTACTAAACATATCATTTCCATAATTTGGAATTGATTGACAAGTATAATTAGAAAAATATGATTGATTTTTAGATGATAAATTATCTGAATTTAATGACATTGATAAATTTGTATTTGTACTATTTTCTGTGTTTAAATTTGACATTTGGTCTATTTGATTTTCTAATGAATTTCCACTTTGAATTTGAATCATTGATGTTGTCATACTTAAATTAGTATTATTATTTTTGTTTTTGTTATTAAATTGCTTTATGTTATTAAATTTAAGATATTGTTGTTGATTTAACATTTTATTATAATTTTTTACTAATCCATTTTTATTATTATTATTATTATTGCTATTATTATTGTTAATATTATTGTTATTATTGTTATTAGAGTTATTATTATTATTTATATAATTTATATTATTAATTTGATTATCTTGATAATAATTAAATTGATTTATGTTTTTTTGTGGATTTTGGTCATTTGAATTATTTAAATTTGAATTTGTATTATTATTTATATTATTTATTTGATTATTATTATTATGATTGTAATAATTTTTTTTTGTATTATTTGACTGAAGTTGAGTATAATTTTTATGTTTTGTTCTCTCTTCTAGTTGATTTTGATTATTAATATCAAATTCTTCTACATTTTCTGAAAATCTATCATTAATCTCATAATTATTTTCTCTTTTTTTCTTATGATTTTTTTTATAAACTGTGTTCTCATTATTTATCCTTCCTTTATCAACATATTCATTTTTTTTTATATGTTTTTTATATGCACCATATTCATAATTTCTATCATTTTCTTTATATTTATAATTATTTTTTTTATTTCCTTTATTTTGAATTTCATCTTTTGGATTGGTTTCAATTGTATTTCTTTTAAATTCCCATCCTTCTCTTTCATTATTCATTTATCTTATATTTATTAAAATCTATAATTTAATTATTTTATTATTCTCTAAATAATTTTTAATAATCTTTTTAAATAGTTAATATGAAAGATTATAATGAGAAATATTTTATTAAATTGTAAATCCTATGATATTAATTCACATAATTGAAAGACTTTATTGGAAATTGTAAAAGAAAATTAATTTATCAAGACTATTATAAATTAAAAAGGAAAAATATAGGATTTTATATGTTAACATTATTTTTTCATAACAATAAAAATATAGATGATTAAATTTTATTAAAAATAAATTTTATTAATAATAAAGTATAATTGAAATTTAAATGTAATATAAAAATTATGATTAAACATTTATAAAAGAAATAATTATTCTTCTATAGATTTATATATAATAATTGATTTAATCTGAAATAAAACATATTAAAAATATCAATCATATAAATATAAATCTTATTTTATAAATTCATTATAATTTTGATTTATTTTTTTTATTTTTTTTGAATATATTAATAAAATAATAGGATTTACAAATATAGTAAAAAAAATAAAATCATTACAAAAAAACTCAAATAATAAATGTATTAAATAAATTAAATAACATATTATTTATTAATTCAAATAATAATATGGAAAAAGAAGAAAAAATAACAGAAAACGACTTAGTTTTTGATAAAAAAGATATAGTAGGTCAAGGTGCATTTGGAGAAGTTTTCTTAGCAAAAATAAAAAAAACTGGAGAAAAAGTAGCAGTAAAAAAAGTATTCCAAGATAGAAGATATAAAAATAGAGAATTATCAATAATGCAAAAACTAAACCATCCAAATATAGTAAAACTCTTATCATTTTATTACACAAAAGCAAATATTCCAAAAGCAAAAAATGATGATGTATTTTTAAATTGTATAATGGATTACGTTCCAGAAACATTATCAATATTAATATCAAAAAATAAGCATCAAGGAACAAAATTTCCATCATCACTATTAAAATTATATTCATATCAAATGTTAAAATCAATAGGATATTTACATTCAATAGGAATATGTCATAGAGATATTAAACCACAAAATATATTAATAGATCCATTAGATTATACATTAAAAATATGTGATTTTGGTTGTGCTAAACAATTAGTAAAAAATGAAGAAAATATATCATATATTTGTAGTAGATATTATAGACCTCCTGAATTAGTTTTAGGAGCAACTTTTTATACTTGTCAAGTTGATGTATGGAGTATTGGTTGTGTAATTGCTGAATTAATATTAAATCGTGCTATTTTTCCTGGAAAAAGTGCAAAGGAACAATTATATGAAATTATTAAAATATTAGGTACTCCTACTAAGGAACAAATTAGTGAAATGAATCCTAAAGTTCATATTACTAAATTACCTAATATTCCTCATAAATTATGGAAAGATGTTTTTAAAGATAAAACTGATGATATGTTATTTATTGATTTAGTTGATAAATTATTAGTTTATGAACCTGAAAAAAGATTAACTCCTTATGAAGCACTTAATCATCCTTTTTTTGATGATATGAAAAAAAAGGATTTTAAACTTCCTAATGGGAATAGTGTTCCTAAACATATTTTTCAATTTAAAGAATGTGAAATACAATATGATAAAGAAAATATTAATAAAATATTAAAAGAAGTAAAATAAAAATATTTTATAAATAAAGTTATTTATTTATAATTTCTATTCGATAAATAATATATTATTTAAAAAAAATGTTTAGTAATGCTAAAATTCTTTTTGAAGGTTTAACTGAAAGTTTAACATGGAGAAGATTAAATACAGAATCAAATAAAAATGCAAGATTATTAGATAAAATTGATACAACAAGTAGTGCAGCAAATCAATTTTTTAATTTAACAACAATTAATTATAGTGATCCAGGAAATAATGAAAAACAAAAAGTTAATTTTAATGAAGTTACTTATGATAGTTTTAATGATTTAGATTCTACAAATGCAATTCCAATTGAGAAAAAAAGTTTTAATATAGTTAAAAAAAAAAAAAAATATGAAAATTTATATTACATTACTAGTGAAGAAAAAAGATATGCAATTTTTACTAGGAAATTAAAACCTACTCCTTTTCAAAAAAATCAAACTAAGTATCTTTTAGGAAAAAGAAATATTTTAATTAAACAATTTTTAAATAGAACTTCTGATATTGATGGAACTATTTTACAAAATGTTTCTTTACCTAATATAAATAAAAATAATAAATCTATGAATGATGCTGCTAATGTAAATTTAACTTATAATAATAAAAAAAATAAAGTAAGAACAACTATAAATAAGCAAATTAAAAATGTACAAATGTATTATAATTCAAAAAATATTGAATATACTGAAAATTTAATTAAAACAAAGCATTTAGATGAAATATAATATAAAAATAATCTAATTTTTTTTCATTATAATATAAAATGTAATATAATAAAAAGATAAAATTTAAATTGAAAAAATTTTAAAATTTTAGTGAAATATAATATAAAAATGGTTGAGGCATCAGAAGATTTAGGAATTAAAGAAGATATAACTTGTTTAGTATGTGGAAAATTAAAAAAAGAAGTATATGAATGTATGTCATGTCATAAATTTTATTGTAAAGATTGTTCAAATTCAATAAAAATGAATAATCAAAATTGTATAAATTGCGATTCAATTTTAAAAACTACAATAAATATAGGATTTGAAAGATTAATAGAATTAAATGCAATTAAACCAATATGTCAAAATTGTAAAAGAAAATTTGATAAACCAGAAGAATATAATATTCATATTGAAAAATGTATTCATCAATATTATGAATGTAAAATATGTGACAATTCTTTTTTAACAAAAGATTTATTCATTAAACATATTCAAGATAATCATAAAGATATAATTCTTAAAGAATATGGAAAAGAAATTAAAAACGAAAAAAACATTTAATTAAAAAAAAAAATTAATAAAAACATAATTTTTATTTACTTAATATATAACATAACATCTTGAAAACCATAACTTGCTTCACAAGGATCTTTATCTAAAGTAGAACCAAAACTAATAATAACTTCACTTTCATTATGAGGAATAATAACATCAATTCCTAAATTAAAAGCAGGATCATTATAATCACCACCACAAATATTAATTCCATTTTTTTCATTTGAATTTCCTTCTTTAGCCCAAACTATTTGATCATTTATTTTCATATAACCCATTTCACCATTCCAATTATCAAACATATGATAAGATGCTTTTATTCTTATTGTTTCATGTGAATATCCTATATAAAATTTTTTTGATACTTCTTCTTTACTTAATAAACAATATCCTCCTATAAATAAATTTTCATTATTATTATTACATGACATTAATTTTTGAAATGAGTAATCTTTTATATTTTCACTTGAGGAAAAATCATCATATGATATTAATGTCCATTGTTTTATTCCATTTACTTTGTAGAAATCGTTTTTTAAATTTAAATTATTTATTTGTTTTGGTGGATTATTAAAAATTAAATTTTGTGATATTATATTATTTTCATTATCTTCTGGTCCATTTATTATTAAATCTCCATTTATTTCTATAAAACCATTTATACCAGAAATTTTATTTGTATGTACTTCATTTGCTATTATTAATTCTGTTTCTAATTCATTTGTTAAATATTCTCCTTTTATTATCCCTTCGTTTATTATATTTATTTTATCTGTTATTAATTCATCTGCGTTTACATTTCCTTTTATTATTGTGTCAGAAAAAAATTTTGTAATTTTATCATTTTTTGTGTCTGATGATTCTATTGTTTCTGATTGGATTGCTGTTTCTTTTTTATTCATTATTATTTCTATATTTTCATTATCTGTTAATATTATTGTGAATATTAATGTGAAAAATAATATTAATGTTGCTTTTTTCATTTATGTGTTTTAAATTTAATCGTTTTTATTAATTATTATTTATTAAAAAATTATATTTTTAACTAAATTTAAAAATTAATAAATAATTTACATAAAAAAGCAAAAAAATATTATCTAACTTTAAAATATAGAAAATATTTAAAATTACCTTTTTTTATTTTTTTTTTTAATTTGCAAATTCCCACTACTAGTATTATAAATATTTTGAGAAGGTTTTTTAACAGTATTATTAAGAGTCATAGACAAATTAATAGTAACTTTCTTTTCAGCAAAAGGATAAAATTTTTTATTCTTTTTTCCTTTTTTAATTCTTTCCTTATCTAAAAATTCATATTCTTCATCTTCAGAAATAATTCCAATATGATTCCCATTAATTTTATTTAAATTAGTAGTAGAAATATTACCATTAAAAGAAGAATTTAAATTAAGTGAAGGAAATTTATTTTGTTCATAAACATTTTTAGCTTTTCTTTCAGGAGAAAAAGAAAAATTTCTAAATTCATTTGATTTAATTGATAAAGATCTTTCAACAGAACTTTCTCCTCTTGAATCTAATCCAGGATCATAATTAGTAGAAATATCTAAAAATTTATTATAATGTGTATTCCCCATATTATAATCAATAATAGAATTTTCATTTTTGTAATTTTTCTTATTATTTAAATTTGAATTTATATTATTATCATTTTGATAAAGTTCTAAATCTTCTTTAAGAATAAAATTTTTAAATTTTTGATTTAAAATTGAAATTAAACTTTTAAAAGAATTTTCATTTTTATTAATTTGATTAAAATTAATATCATGATAATTATTTTGTTGGTTTTGAGAAGATTGAAAATTACAACTTCCACAAAATGAACTTGCAACTAATCTTCTTGCAATATAATCTAAAACATTAACTGGTTTTTCTTCATCTAAAAATAAACTTTCATCATCATCTTTATCTAAAGATATTTTATCTAAAGGAAAAGGAGAAGATTTATGTTGAGATGCAGTTCTTCCTTCTTTAACATCATTTCTATATGTTCTATAAGTTTCTCTTTGTTCAAAT